>JAIPRM010000187.1:15508-63404 GCA_025469315.1 Stegophylla sp. TES_Ste_2020 | reverse complement strand
AAAAAAACGACTCGGAAACCATCATTTTTTGATCCGAATTTTATGAAAATTTAAACATAGATAGAAAATCATATAAGAAAGATTTTGACGCAAGAAAATTTTGAAAATGTGAAAAAAAATTTTGGACATTTTTCGAAAAATTTTTTTTTTCTTATATTATTAACTTCCTTTGTTCAGAATTGTTTTACTGAAGAAATGATTTATCGTTTCTTTAAAATTTAATACGCCCATCAAGAGAATACCACCCGTCGTGCGAAGTATGTCCGGCTTTTTTATTGTTGCAATAAATGGGTAGTAATATGTCATAAGTATTACTATACGTCATAAGTCAGATTTGTATATGTTCAACCAGAATATGCAAATGCATACAAATCCGCACTCTAAATTTATCAGCAATAATGTAGTACAGATGGGAAACATTTTCAACAAAAACTGACCACATTTGAGATAAATATAGCATTTTGAAATTACCTAGAAGAAATGATTTATTGTTTCTTTAAAATTCAATATACCCCAGAAGAATATGTCACAAGGCCTGATGAGCAAACAATACCAATGGTCCGAAATAAAAATATATTTTTTTTATGTTTTCTTTTAAACATTTTTGTCATTAAGTTTCCAGTCTTAGTAATAAGTAATAGATAAATTCATTACTTTTTTATTTCAATCGATAAATTTGATGCAAAATGATATTCAGTAGCTTTTTTTAACATTTTAAAGAAAAGATTAAAATCCTCCTTTACATTCTCTACAGCTGACTCAAAAATCACTTTTGCTATAGATCCATTTAATGCTGGATCATCTGAATTAAATTCTTTTCCTAAATTAAAAATAATAATAATAATAATTATAATTTGGATTGAAAAACAGTAGCAAAATTGATTGGCTTGTACCTGATTTCAATACTTTTTGAGTAAGAATATTTGAATATGCTAGTTCAATTTTAAAAGCTTCGAAATATAATGCTGATGAATTTTTATGTGCACGTAGTCCAAAAGTATACATTTCTCTAGCTTTTTGTATATTTTTTAAATCAGCGTATTCTTGTTTTACAGCAAAAACATACAACTCATCAGAAATGTGACCATGTAGTAACAAAGCACTATCAAGAACTGTTCGTAACAAAACTTTTCGTTTCTAAAAAATAAAAATAAATATTATTACTCTTTACTTTATACATATTTTATACTTATGTAATGGTTAAGTGCAAATGTTCAATGTATAATAAGACATCAGTTTATTGTGAAAAGCACATAAATTGAGAGATTTGCATAAAATTAAGATTAGAGCTAAATTTTATCAGTAACTTAAAGAAATATGGTAAAGTATCGCTGATCTGGACTTGATAGGACCGCACTCCACTCGAATTATTCGAAAATTTAGATTAAACGGAATGATATTTAAAATATCAGTAAAATTAGGTTTAAGTGGGAAAGGTATATTAAATCATTTTTGCTATTATAAAAATGACAGATTTGACAGATTGATGGAATCCATTATTATCAATAATATAGGAAAGGAGAAAAAAGCAAAAAAAAAAAAAAAAGGCAAGTGAAAAAAACACTATTAAGTCTAATAGCTTGTTATGATTAGCTGATATATACATTTTATCTTTAGTATTATTAATTTGTATTTTCTAGATTCACGAATTCATGATGTTGTGCAATAGCAATAGAAACATATGAAAGCCCATATTATGACATAGACAGACTATAATATTAATAATTAATCAATATCAATGATAATCTATGATAAAACAGCTATGTGTTTTGCATTTTGTCTCACGGCATTGTTTTCACACTAATCAAATCATTAAAATTTAAAGTGTACCTACTCTTTTATTTTATTATATTTATTATATAATAAAATAAAAGAAAACACTTTTTTATGCATGAATACAATTAAAATGTAAATAAACACAAATACAAATTGCGACTATGATTAAAATAAATAATTTTACTTACACATATAATTAAGAATTTTATATATTCTTTCCAGAGTGACAAATCATCTTTAAAATATTTAAGAGCTGCTCGATAAATAAATACAATTCGGTTTTTATGCTGGTTAATAAGCTTGAGCGATTCCTGATTTTGTGAACCCATCTAAATTAATAAATTAATTATAACATTGTTAACATTATTATAACATATTAAAACTAGGTATACCAACTTTTTCGACTTTACTGATGACAGATTTCAAAAATGTAATATATTGAGTAAAGTCTGATTTTTGTTTGTTACGACGCATCAATCTATATTCGAATTTCTCTCGCTGATTCAAAATACGCCTATACATAAAGTTGACAAATAGTATGTAGAAATAAAAAAAGGTAAATTATTTATCCTCTTAATATAAATTAGTTCCATTTACTTCACGGTTGATTTCTTAAAATGGCTTTGAAGAACTGGCACTTCAATGAGCATTTCTTCTTTGCGCCGTTGCACAAATTCCGCCATTTTGTAGAATATATATAAAATATTATTTATTATTCAGAAGTTTTTTTTATTAAAACACTCACAAATTGTAATGTAAAATATTAAATCAATCAAACATTTTAAATTGTAATCAGTTATTCTGTATTTAGTATCACAATAATTTTTTAGATGTCTTATCACACGTCATTATAGTTACCATAGTAGAATATCTTATACTACGAGACAACAACTGCTTGAAGTTGCATTTAATATAATATAGTATATCTTTAATCCTGTCCACGATCTTGTAAGACCACGTGATCGTGGCTAGCATTGAGAAAAGCGTGGAAATCATAGATGGACCACATTTCGACCTTATCACAATATGGGAATGTACATGAAAATATTTTAAGGTTATAGAGTTTTGTACAACCGTGATAATACCTAAGTAATAATTAATGGAATAACATACACTCAATACGAAGTCCAGAGTTATTTTGTATTAATAAAGTATTCTTTTCTATGGTCAAGTCGTGGTGGTTTCAGATGTTTCAATAATAATCCTAATGCTATGCAATTACCGGCTCACGACGACTGCTTATAAAAGACTTAATACGACATAAAATTCAAGGCTCAATTAATTGAAACTGCTTATTATTTGACAATTGTAGCATAATATTATTTGTTGGAACAAGTAAGCGTAAAGATGCCGATTCAATAGTCACTAACAATGATGAATTAAATGAAAATCCTTTTTTTGATGATTTTGACCATAAATTATTATTTCCAAAAATTTTCTTGGGGAAGAATATTATGTTGTTGATGTAGGCAAATATAGTGGTTTTATTGACAGGAAAATCAGAAGAATGAAAAACTTATGTGTTACTTGTGATGCTTTAAACTTCAGAAACTGAAAACGAGGAAACTCAGTGGCGTAGCGTGTAATTTATTCTCCCGGAGCAGAGATCAGATTTGCCGCCCTCCCCTTTTAAGAAAAAATTTGCTTTTTTTTCCTCCTTTTTTTTTAACCTACAATTTTTTCAAAGACCTAAAAAAAATTACTTTTTTTTTTTGATTTCTGCTTCAATGCTTAAATTTCAAAAGATGTTTTAGATTCTAAACGGAGTGAAAATGCTTGATTTTACAATGATGTTTATTTATTTTTAATTTTTTCTTTTTCTGGAAACACTTTTTCGTATAGAAATACTTATCCAAAAGTTTCGATCAATATCTATAGATCACATACATATATATGACCCCACCAGCCAGAGTACGTGTGTAATTTTAATTTAAAGAAAAACTTAATTGTTCTTTAATAAATTGTCATTTATCGGCAATTTTTACAAATTGTAATGTAGTAGCACAGATTAAATAAAATGTCTACGTCACTCGCCTTACAACCAATCACAGCATTTTACGAACCCCTTTTATATAATATTATCTTATCGGTGACCACTGTTACCACTTGCCTTCATTTTACAACGAATAACGATTATACAAGACCCGGTACAAATCGTAGCTGCTGTACAATTCGTCTCGTCCTTTGTGCAAGTATATCTTAAATATTTTTTATAGAGCATTATTTTCGACAGTTACAATGCCATTTGGGTTAACTTACACACAGTTTTTTTTCTACATAAGTTTACTAATAATTTTAACGTTATAACAGGGTTACCCTTTCCGATTCACCGTCTACAGACAACACCTGATCGAACCAGACGCCGCATTTTAGTTTAGTCGTCGCCCGTCGGGCCGTTCGTTGCATGATAGGTGGTAGTAGCGATTTGTTCGTCATTTTGTGATTTATGATTGTTTATGTCCGTCGTGGCGTCAACCAAACACTTGGGTCTCGTTAGAAAAAGACGGTTTCAAAGGAAATCACATTGATTATATCTGGAGATAGTCCATAGCATCTGTGCTAACAATAAAGAACGATATCTTAAGGTGATTTTGAAAATCATTTGCTCGTGAAGATGGTGCCGATAACTCGAAGAAGTAAGTTAAGTGTAATGTGGTTTTTCCAATGCTTAGACTATTCACATAATTTTCGTTACTTAAGTATCGGACAATGGTAAATCTTTCAGTTTTATGAGGCCGTGTTGTAAGAAAATGTTGTTGAAAATTTACAATCTCAAAAATGTATACATGATATGGTTTAAAACCTAGAATATCTACTTATCTTCCTTTTTAGTTTTTTATTGCTAATTGTTCATCGAGTTTACAAATGTAGCGTTAATTAGGGACGGATCCAGAACAAAATAAA
This sequence comes from Stegophylla sp. TES_Ste_2020, assembly GCA_025469315.1. Classification (NCBI taxonomy): domain Eukaryota; kingdom Metazoa; phylum Arthropoda; class Insecta; order Hemiptera; family Aphididae; genus Stegophylla; species Stegophylla sp. TES_Ste_2020. The sequence continues at coordinate 58,724 of JAIPRM010000187.1, read as the reverse complement.
GGAGAAGGCGATTTTAAAAACGTGTTAGGCATATATTATAAATAAAGAAATACAAATTTAGTATTGGTTCTTTGGGTAAGGAGTGGAGGGTTCTCACCCACTACACATCCTATGCACATCTTTTATTACCAGCCTATCAATATTGATTTAGGTTTAGTTATCAAATGTTTTAATGACCTAAAAATCGTGAAAAATGCCAATAGAAAATGACCTTAGAAAAAAAATTTGCTTAAGATACAAATTGACAAATATGTAATTGTAAATGTTCAAACATATTTAAATTGAGTTAGAAAATTAAAAAATCGACGTCAACGTCAAATTTAATGTCATTAGGTAGATCAACAAAGAGATTATCGGGTTGATTAGATACAATTGGAAAGTATAATATTTAATAAGCATGTTATGCATGGTATATTATGTAAAAGCAAATGTTCTATAAGTTGTATGATATAGTGTGAGCACCTACCAATGTATATATCGTCGCTTCAGTTCAAGACTGCAATAACTCAAAAATATTCAAAATTGAGTTTTCTACGTGATATTATTTGCAAAATTATGAGGATTTCGATTCTATAAAGCAATAACTTTTAACAGTATTATTCACCTCTAGAGGTCGTTTATTTCATTCTAGTACCAGTAGTTTCATAATGGCATGGTTACTTCAAAAGTGAACTAAATAGACATATTGCATTATTGAACTGAAAAATGTTTGTAATTCAATTTATTTCAAAATCCGAGAATTGAAAAGATTGACTTTATCTGGTACAATTAGTGAGGTTAAAAAAAGATCTTTTATCTCTTTGTCATAGTAATGCAATTCCAAAAACTTATTGGACATTTTATGAAAATTTAAAATCAGCATCCACAGACAAAGACAACAACACTGAGAATAATTTAAGTGACTAATCCAGAAATATAAATAATATTAAACGATGTAAAATATAAATTTGTTTATAATTACAAAGATACAGTTATAATTATTTTAGAATATTATTCTAAATTTGTTTTCAAGTTTATTTGTGAAGTTATTGTTATTTTGATTTCACAGATTATAATATTATGTTTTTACTTCTACAATTTATTATGTTATTTTAAATTGTTAATTCTTATTAAATATTTATTATTTATAACATACTTATCTAGTTTATAATTTATTATCCTAATTAATTTATGTAATATATCAATTTATGTGTATAGTGCTTCAGTTCAATAATGCAATAAGTCTAGTTGTTGCGTGTATTTAAGTAGAATTTTAGTTCAATAATGCAATATGTCTAGTTATTTCAAGACTAACTTTGTAATATTTTGATTCAATACTGGTGCTTAAGTACTCCTTGTAAATTAATGATGCTCAAAAGTTATGCTTATATAGTAACAAGTGTATTCCAAATTTGGATATTCTATTTATAAACAAAAATTAGATATAGTAATTTGAAAATATTAGGTTTTTTAAAACTGTTACATCTCATTTATGGTTTTTTTGAGTTATTGCAGTTTTGAACTGAGGCGTCGATATGTAGGACACGACGATCGAGTGGCGATTATAATCATAATGTAAGTAGTAGTAATAACGTCTATTGACCGCCGCCGCCGTTTTCGTGGGCGTTGGTCTTTCGCAAAAACGAACGTGGACGTGGACGTGGCGAGAAATGTCGAGAATATTATTATTATTATTATTATTATTAAGCCTATTTCGTGATAAACTCGGAGCAGCAAAATAAAACAATGTGACGCTAGGTCGCGCGCGTACGACCTCGACGATTAACCCATTATAATAATATGTCGTCGTCGCACTCTTGACTATTAACGTCATATTGTACATAAAATAATATTAAATATTATACTGGTTACGTGGCCTAGTAAATAATAATAATAATAACAACACGAATATTTATTTTTTTTTTTAAACGTGTCGTTCGTTGGCACGCGCGCACATTGGATCAGGGTTATTCGAAGGGGTTGAGCGGGCACGCGTTTATGATAAATAATAATTATTATTACAGTGATTGGGTTTTTTTTTTTAGGTATCTTGTACGGGTACACGCGGGTAACTAATTGATCACGTATCTGGGTCGGAAATAATATTATTTTTATAACGCACGAAAGATTTTTCGCGGTTATAGCCGCGGCCGCCACTTGACTGCTGAGTGCCGGCCGGACGTGATAGGTACGTATACGTATTATTGTTATTAGGGCGCGGATTTTTATGTAACGAAAAAATTCGAAACAAATGTCGTTATTTTCACCAAAAATATGTACTTATTAAGAAAAACGAGAAATATGCAACGAAAAAGTGTTGTTTTTTAAATTAATTTTCAATCATATTATTAAAAATGAATTCTAGATGAAAAATAGCTAATACATTTTTTAGATTCTGAACAAAGTGAAGAAGCTAGTGTTTTTACAATGATGTTTAATTTTTTTTTCTGTGTACAACTTTTCCTATGGAAATACTTGTCCGATCAGTAACATTTTGAAATCAGATTTGCCTCTAGATAGTACTTTAGAGAAGTCATTTTTTGAATTTCTCAATTCTTCATTTTTTTTTTTTTTTTTTTAAAAAACTACCCAAAATTTGACAAAAAAGACTCGAAAACCATTATTTTTCGATTCGAAGTATATGAAAATATAAACATTGATAGAAAATAATATAAGAAAGATTTTGACGTAAGACAATTTTGGAAATGTAAAAAAAAAATTTTGGACATTTTTCTAATATTTGTTTTTCTCATTTATTTTTTATATTATTAACTTCCTTCGTTCAGAATTGTTTTATTGAAGAAATGATTTATCGTTCCTTTAAAATTCAATTCACCCGTCAAGAGAAGCTCACCCGACGTGCGAAGTATGTCCGGCTTTTTATATTTGATGTTTCAAATTTTTTTATAGCTTTAACCAAAAAATGAAAATTCACTAGAATATAATATGCTAAACTATATATTTTAGAAAGCCGACAAAGCAAAATTTCCAATAGAATAATGATAATAATTGTCGACATTTCTGTACATTTATAAAATTATTAAATATGTTTAAAAAATATGTAATTATTAGTAAAAATATATTTAAAAATATTTATTTGTATTAAAATATATGAAAATATGTGAAATAAAAAAGCTGTTTACAATTCAGAATGTTATGAAAATTGCTTAGTATGAATCAGAACAGGGATATCTGAATTCGATTTAAATATGTATTTACGAAAAATACAAATATCATAATATGTCCTGCGAGTTATGACTAGACTATGGATTTTGAAGCAATAAAAAATCACTATAGAAAGGGTTTAAAATTAAGTCTTCCTTTAATTAATCTTCCAAAAAATGGGTTTAAAAAAAAAAAAAACGCTCCACTCAGATTCTAAAAATATTATTAGTACCTACTTTTAAAACATGCAATGTCATAACATAATGCTTAAGTTACGTCAATAAGTAGACCCATTAAATCAAACACAGAGACAAAATAGATTGAGCCATATCCTTGAAACGTGTTATAGTTTATATAGTTTATGAACATTTATTTAGAACATATTTAATGTTGAAAAATGTTATTTAAAAGCGAAATAAAACGCATAAACAGTATAAATCCAATATTTATAACGTCCTCACATATAGCTTTGTTTTAGTACGATAGAAAAAAAACAAATGCCATCAAAATTCGCTCTATAATAATTATGATTATCGTGACTGATGTACATCAAACACTTAATTTATACCTGTAATAATTCTTTCATATTTTATTTTTTGTTTAAAATATTGTATTCTATATTTTGTTTTTTATTTTAAGAAATTTGAAAATGTTCCTACTTACAAGTGGTGTGTTTACGAATTCGTTTTAGGAAGTTTTTTGTAAAGTATTTGTACGATTACTAGTGTTGGTAATTGGTGAAAATTTCTATTTTTTATTTCAAAAGTTTTCCCTCACAGTTAGAGTTAGGATCAAATCAAGCTATGACCGATTTTCATGAAAGTCTAGTTTACCTTGACACATTTTGCTCAAATGTTTTTCGGTAATTTTGCTTATAAGCCAGAAAAACTATTCAAAACTATGAAAAAAACAAAACGAAATTTTCAAAAATATGAAATTTTCGTTTACATACAAGGTATTATTAGTTAAACAAAACTTTGGAGGGGGGTGATATACCCCATAGATCAACCCTCGAGAATACGGCACAAACAACGGAAGTAAAAAACTCGATAAATCTGATTTATTTTTACAATACTCCTTCCGAAATTAAATATATCAGTTTAATAATTATCCAATAATAATTAAAACACTAATTTGGTGTATTTATTTTTGATCCACGACCTCGAATAAATTATTATTGATAAACAATGATTATATTATTATTTAATAGTTAAATAACAAGCGTGTTTATTATTAATTACTGTTAATAGTCCTTCAGTGTGTAATTAATTTTGTATTTGTGCTCTGTGCCCGTTGGGCATGATTTTCTTTTTCATACGAGCTCTTTTCACCTTAGTGTGATTTCAAAACATCTCGAATTCGATAAGTCGATTTGTTTTTTCTTTTGAAAATGATCTATTTTGCCGCCATATAAAAATTATTTAATCGCATAACAATAATAACATTGTGCAACTTAGGTGTTCTATAGCGAACATAAATTTGAATTTTAAATTTCTATAGATACACGTCATGTGTGTCTTTGTGATGTAATTATTTTTTAAAAATTAGTAATTGTCATTAAACTAAAAATGTGAATAATAAGTGTTATAAAGATAAAAATCAAAATATCTAGATGAAGATGAAAGATATATACACATTTATTTATCTAGATAAAGATAAATATTAAGCTAGATTTTTTCTAGATAAAAAACCTAAAATTTTAAAAATAATTCAAAAATTATACAAGCATAGATAACAGGTGGCACCAATAGTGTGTATTTACTTAAGTAATTAAAATAAATGGTGATTAATGCTGTCAAGGGTGCCTGGAAGTAGGGAGGCAAGACGAGACATTTCCCTGGACTTGGACTCCCTGATTTATAAATTTGAAATTACCAAAAAAAAAAAACAGTTCATTCGGGCGGTACTTCGAGGATATAAACCTGAGATCAATATACTTAGATTACATTACACCTACATTGTCTATGTCCAAGGCACTCACATGTTTATATTTTATAATATACGGGAACGTTTTCAAATAAACCGATTACAGAATATTAAATAATAAGATTGTATAAATGAAACAAACCTCGATGAAACTAATGTCAAGAAAGAAAAATTAATTAAAAACGTTATTATAATACCTGTGATTCCTAAAATTATTAAAAAAAATACAAATTTATAATATTGGTAAAACGAGTACTTTAAAATAATAATGTTCATAGAAAATTTTTTCAAAACAACGCGCCTTGATTAATCTAAGACGACAGCTCAGATAACTTATTTCTAATTTATCTGTATATAAGATAAAAGATTTAAAAAAAAAATTATCTAGATAATACACGACACTGATAGTATATAATATTATTATTTACTAATCACTGTGTGTGTGTGTGTGTGTGTGTGTGTGTGTGTGTGTGAGTTGTGTGTGTGTGCGAAGCAGATAATAACACGTGAAAATATGTAGTTATGATTTTAGTGAACGAGTTGCTGCTGTCTCAGACCATACTCGTGTCAAAATATTTTACTAACGAATTTTATTCGACGCCACACACACACACACACACAAATTGACCTAGTAAACGAATGCAATCGAATATAATAACCACTGTGCTGCATAATACAAGCGTTGTAACAGGTATAAAAATAATATAGATATTATAATAATAATAATAATATTATTCGTATAAACGTATAATATACTAAGAGAGAGATTACGAGTTGGGTGTAGTAGACACTGGAGCTGGTCGAGGCATATCCCGGCAAGGTAAACCGGGTCGAGGGCGGCGTCGGCGGATACGCGCGAGCGGTGCAACAGTTGTCGTGCATAATAATAATATTATTACTAGGTATAACCTGTGACCAACACGATGATGGTCGTCGTCGACGGCTTCGCTCGCTAAACACGTACCTACCTACCTTAACCGCTCGTGTGTGTGTGTGTGTGTGTGTGTGTGTGAGTATTATGCATAATAACGCGCAGTTGGCGTAACCAGGGGGGGGGTTCTGGGTGTTCAAACCCCTCCCTTTTTTTTTTTTTTTAGATTCTGAACGAAGTGAAGAAGCTAGTGTTTTTACAATGATGTTTATTTTTTATTTTTTTTATTTTTTTTGTGTAAAACTTTTCGTATAGAAATACTTGTCCAAAAGTTTCGATCAATAACTTTTTGAAACCGGATTTGCCTTTAGATTGTACTTTAAAGAGGTCATTTTTTAAATTTCTCAATTCTTCAATTTTTCTTTTTTGGAAAAAACTACCCAAAATTTGACATAAACCCCAGAAAATTCTGGCTACGCCACTGATAACGCGTATCAATGTGTATTATAATAATATTAAAATGACGTGTTATGTGTTGTGTACTGCAACTGTTCGAATTGGAAATTTGTCTGCGCGCACACTAACTTTGACCAGTTGCAGTAGTTCTAAAAGGGCAGGGGCAAGGGCAGTGGCGTGGCGAACTCGAAATTATTCAGAGGCCAACATTTTTTATGACCACTCACCCATCAAAAAAACCTCGAAAATCTAAAAAGAAATCACTCCAATTTGTTTTTTTAAATATTTATTAACAGTTTATTTAAAACAATGTACATGTATATATTATATGAATATGTTTTCCTATAATAAGATTTATTTTTTCACCCTAAAGACAAGAATTTCTATACGAAAAAATAAAATAAACATAATTTTAAAAAAAACACTAGCTTCTTCACCCCACTCGGAACATGTAAAACGTAAAATAAACCGAGTAGATCATTATTGTAAATTAAACAAATGAAGTGGATAATTTATTAAATGTTTTTTTTTTCTAATAGAGATATAAATATATAATTTATTTTACATAGAGATTTATATATTGAAGTGTAATTAGTAGCTGGCTACTATTAGCTCTTTGATTCAGTTCTATTGATTGAGCATCCCCTATTTATAATTTCTGTATCCGCCCTTTAATAAAAAAAAGCTGGACATACTCCGCACGACGGGTGGGATTCTCTTGACGGGTGGTGTATTGAATTTGATAGAAACAATAAATCATTTCTTCAATAAAACGATTCTGAACGAAGGAAGTTAATAATATAAAAAAAAAATGACAAAAAATAATGTTAGAAAAATGTCCAAAATTTTTTTTTTTTACATTTTCAAAATTTTCTTGCACCAAAATCTTTTCTATCTATGTTTAAATTTTCATATAGTTCGGATCAAAAAATGATGGTTTCCGAGTCGTTTTTGTCAAATTTTGTGTAGTTTTTTCCAAAATAAAAAATTGAAGAATTGAGAAATCAAAAAAATGACCTCTCTAAAGTACAATCTAGAGGCGAATCCGGTTTCAAAAAATTGCTGATCGAAACTTTTGGACAAGTATTTCCACACGAAAAGTTGTACACAGAAAAACAAAAAATAAACATCATTGTAAAAACACTAGCTTCTTCACTTTGTTCAGAATCTAAAAAATTGTAAATACTCTACGCCATCGCCACTGCGGTAGGTATGAATGGTGCGATGCGGTCACTCTCCGCGGATCACGCGTTGATCTAAGAACCACCGCCGTCCAGCCGGATCGAATAATAATTATAATAGGTACAACGTTAGCGCAACAATAACAATTTGTATTGTCGAAATAATATCATGACTTCTGATGTGACAAATTTATGACTTTTTGTGTGGACACAACACAACTGCGGTCGCGTTCATTCTCCGTCATCCGTCCGGCCACCGGCTGAGGTTAAACGATTAGCTGCTGCTGCTGCTTTCTTCAAACATATTATTATTTTTCCCATCGCTGCACACGCTAGCCCGGGGGGAGGGGGAGGGGCGATTTCTGCTGTGGTTTTCGATACGGTCGGTGGTCGTCATCGTCGTCGTCGTCGTCGTCGTCGTCAAACGTTCTCGTAATAAATCGTTTTTTAATCGTTGCGGTACAACAATTTGCATTCCGCAATCTTTTTCCGCAACGAAAAATAATAATAATAATTATTATTATTATTATTATTACAATATTTCGCCGCGGGGTAAATTATTATGTTATATAACTCTGCTGTGGCACTAATGCAAACGAAATATTGACTTTTCTAATAAATCGTTCGTTTAATAATAATAATAATAATAATTGTGTTTGTGGTAGCCACGCGACCGCGGCTGCGCTCAGAATCGTTGGGCGAAACGTTCGTTTTTGTTTCTCGATCGCTTATCAACAGAGCACTAAAAAACCATGAAATATGCTCTATAATATGCCTTAAAAAATGGTAAAATGTGCACTTTGATATGCTCAATAAATATGCTTTGAAAATTTTAAAAAAAATATGTTTTGATAAATAATTAAAATTCTAAAAATATTTATTTATATAATCTACTTCCTTAAAATATTTCCATATACTAAGACTTACTAAATATTAAATTCATAAACACTGCGTGTTCATTAAAGAAACAATAATAATAATATATTCCATATTACTGGAATATTTTTTCAAATATAGGTAAACAATAAAATATAAATTACTCGGCAAGTGGCGGCGTGGTTTCGATAAATTTGGTAAAACCACGTTTATATTATAAAAGCGAACGAATAAAATAAGTCTTTAGGTCGAATTGGTGTCTACAGTGAACAGCCTTAATGTGAACGCAGCTTTTGGAAAATAGGAATTTAAAACAAACAATTTGCCGTTCACTAAGTACAAACCACAAAATTACTTCATTTTTTTCAGATTAACAAACTATATGCAAAAAATAGCATGATACTTATAAAAATACCAGAAAAAAGGCAAAAACCCTAAAATATGCACTAAAAACTTTTACAACTGCATTCCTTTTAGTATGAAACGGATTTGTAGCTCACTCTGCTATTTTTTAGAGTTTTATAAACAAATATGCAAATGCTAGAAGTCTCGAGCCCTGAATATAACTGTATGAAGGTTTTGTTTTAATGGCTTAAATATCGAAAAAATCATATTTGAAATCAGCAGTTTTTTTTTTTTTTAAATAACATTTTAAATTCCATCATTTCTGTGACTGTGATGTTGTTGTCTAACAGGTTCGTTAAAAAGAATTATACAATACTTCACATAAAACGAGCTAACAGAAACAACGTGAAATTTTATTGTCTGTATAAAGATTCTGAATATGATGCTAAAACACCTACACAGTACACACATTAGGTGTAGAAAAGACTATAAAAACAACTTCTTCACAATGATTTATTACTGTAAAATACCTATTCCTGTTGTTCTGTTATTCTCTTTTTCTTTTTATACTAACGATTTACATTTAATTATTGTAATTTTTCAGGTTTACATATTGTAATAACATTTTTTATATTTTTGTTTTATTATTTTACTAGGTATACTTTTTTTCTTTATATTTAATAGTTGATAATTATAGTGTGGCCCCGTATTGTTTCTTGAGAAATAAATAAATAATTATAATAATAATATTTTCATTTTAAAAATTTGACCAAAAGAATATGACAAGCTAACAGAAAAAAAATAATAATAATAAATATGCGATTTCAAATGAGCAAAACGAGTAAAAAATGTGTCTGTGTAATGTGTTTAATAACTATACACATATTTGTATATTGATAGGAACGATGACATATTTTATTCTGATGAAGTGCAAGATTTTCTATTGGAAAATGATGTGTTAAAATTTCAATTATTTGCTTTTTTTGTTGTTGTTGTTAGTTACTCAAATTTTTCCTCTATACATTTTTTCAAACGCATTAACTTGTAAAACATATATTTTCAATCATATTAGTAATGCTTCTCGAGTATAGATTTTAGTCCTGTTAAGATAATAGTAGAGAAGAGTAAAAATACCCCAAAAAAACACCCTCTTGGGTAGTTGTAGTCAAGTGTTTTGGAAAGTGCAAAACTCTATAAACTATTGGAGAAATTTTCGAGAAAACTACCCTTTTTAGAATAACCCAACCACCAAATGGATTTCAAAACCAAAAAAAATAGGGTAACTGCAGAATCCAATTTACCCTTATTGCTTACAATTAATTGAAACGTACTTAACCGCTTTTTTTACAAAAATGTAACAACAAGAAGTCGATCAGTATATAAGCTTTCATGTACTCGTTTTTTTTGGTAAACTATTTATGTTCTCACATTTCGAATCAAATCATCTAATATTGTGTCCTCATCGATCAGAAATGATCAATCAGTGTCAATTAAATCAGAAAATATCAAATCGGTGATTTGACGTATAGTAGTAATGACTCAGTAATTTTGTTTTCGGGCCCGAAAATCGTTAACCACTAAAATTTGACTTTTCATTTATTTCGATTTGCGGTTACGGCTAATGCCCCGCGCGCGCGTTAGACGTGTGCTCTGACGGTGCAAAACGTTTGGGAAAAAAACAGGAATCCTTGGGAATCGGATACAATCACACCGACGACGACCACATTATTTCCAAAACAAAATATGTGTTTTAAGTCGTACAATAAACACCGTAGGGATTGTTTTGCAACTCCACGTGCAAAGTAGAAAACGAGCGGTCATAAAGTGTTTCTTCAGCACGAAACGCTGTGTCTAAATACTGCGGCGCAGTGTTGTGTGTCAACATATTATTATTATAACTTACTATTTATCCGACTTGATATTTTTTTTCTTCTATATTCCACTGCAGGGTTTGACGATGATTGTTCAGAGATCGTTGTGCAATTTAAAAAAAAAAATACATATAATGATATATATTTGGCGGCTTAATGGAGAGATGACGGGCTAGGAGATTGTAATAACAATTATTTCTTTTTAGTAAAAACGTGTTTAAAGAGAGATTTTCGCTGTTTACGTTTAATCGTCGTTCATACAAAACACATTTGTGAGTTTAAAAAAAAAAGATGACCATATTTTAAAAAATCGTAAAACAGAACACAAAAAAAAAATGTCAGTTCAGCAAAACCAATTCGGAAACTACACAAAAATATTCAGCATTTTAAACTTCATAATTTTAATTTAAATGTGCACAGTGATTTATTTTTTTTTACTAATAAACAAATTATATTTGAAAATTTCGGAAAAACAATTTTTGGATAACCTTAAACACGTATATAAAATTCAGAAGAAAAAAAGTATGCTATTTATAACTGAGAAGTTTACTTTAATGTTTTTATCACAAAAAGTATCAAACATTCAAAATTCAAATTTAAGTAATTTTTTATGACTGGATGTGCTTTTTATAAGTTTACATGTTAATTACTTATTCGGTTAAGTTCAAACGATATTTCTTCATATCTGAAAAATAATAGAATGGCTGAATTTTACTACGAAGGTTTGAAAACATGTAAGTAAGTAATTGCTTCACATGTTCATACTGACTGTAGTACAGTTTTCCCAATCCATTTTTCCCAATCTAATTTCTCCAGTTTCAATATTTACCATAAAAACATTCTTCCAATATATATTTTTACAAATTTAATATTTCCCAAAAAAAAAAAAAAATTGGTCATAATTTAAAATTTTAATTATTTTTTTTTTTTTATATTATTCATTAAATTATTTATATGACGAGTTTATTGATAATTATTTATATTTAATTATATTACTCCATATCTTACAGTCATTAGTCATAATTTAAAATTTTAATTATTTTATTTAACAATAAATAATTTCTTTTATTTGATAAGATATATTGATAGATTTGGTATTGTTAAAAATAACTTTTAGGAAAAATGGTATTGAAAAAAAGAAGTTTTGAGAAAAATGGTATTAAGAAAGAGAACTTTTGGGAAGTAAAAAAATGTGAAAAATAAATTGGGAATAGTTTCTCCCTACCGTTCATACTATTCGAAAAATGGAAAGGTCAGTGTAATGGAAAAAATATTCAAAATTTACTTTTATGATATTAACAATAATTACAATTTATGATTTTCAAAATACTCGAGAGCAATAATGGCATACACTTAAGAAAATCAAGACAAAAGTCGTCTCGTGTAGGGTCGAGAGAAACAAAGGACAATCTCCTGTTTATAAAACAGGACGCATGGTCACCAAAATTTAGAGTACAATACACAAACAATACACTGTACGAAGGGTAACCGATTCGAGTTCAGTACATTAAATACAATTAAACGTATTGAATAATGTGTAGACATCAATAGTAGTCGGCGTAAACAAACAGTACACAAATAATAGTGTCAAAACAACAGTCAAAATTAGAAATTTCATCGCCGCAGCATGACCTCCGCCGCCGCGCCGTCGTCGCGTTGGAACTAATGGGTCGTTTAATTGATAATTTCTAGACTGAGAGAACGATGATGAGAACACAAGACGCGGTCGGGGGGGGGGAGAAATTTCGAGTATTTTATATTATGTTATCACTCGTTGTTGACCGATAAAATGTGTTTCAAGGACACGTTATTATTATTATTATTATTAAATTAGGCTAAATTATTGTAGTGTCTTTGTTTGAAATCGTTTTTTGAACAATATCCGTTGTACTTACTCGAACAAAAGCTTCGGATTTCGACACCGTTTTGACAGTAGATAGAATATTACCGCGTTTCCTGCGATAGTAATTATTCAAACAATAGTAATTAATCGCCTAAACTAATATAAATAAAACGATATTTGCTGCCGCAGGAAGACGAATTCGGTTGCCAACAGTCGTTTGTTTGTTTGTTTTTTTATTATACAAACGAATCGCGTGGGACGAACTACAAATTTGGAGACGTAAGGAATTAAAAATCAGCAAGCAAAAACTCCGTTTCAATTTCACGACGTAGTTTTGTAAAGTATAGTCACGTGGTAGTGAAAGCGCTTATACGTACGTATTTAGCAGCCGTCGTCCGGCGTGCCGACAAAATGCGTCGTGTGTATAAGACTATCGGTTTTCTCATCGGTTATATAAATGACTAACGTCGTCTCGTTATCCGTTTTGAATAATTATTATCATCATCATCATCATCAATTGTTTAATAATAAAATAACAGAATTCGCGAAATTCGTGCAAATCCCGGCCCCTCTTGTTTCGCGGTACCGGTAAATATAATATAATATAAAATATTAATAAATACTTGTCCAAAAGTTTCGATCAGTAACTTTTTGAAACCGGATTTTCTTCTAGATGGTGCTTTAAGGAGGTCATTTTTTGAATTTCTCAATTCTTCAATTTTTTTTTTTTTTGGAAAAAACTACCCAAAGTATGACAATAAACGATTCGGAAACCATCATTTTTTGATCCAAACTATATGAAAATTTAAACATAAATAGAAAATAATATAAAAAAGATTTTGTCTCAAGAAAATTTTGAAAATGTGAAACATTTTTCTAACATTTTTTTTCTCATTTTGTTCTTTGTATTATTAACTTCTTTCGTTCAGAATCGTTTTATTGAAGAAATGATTTATCGTTTCTTTAAAATTCAATACACCCGTCAAGAGAATCCCACCCGTCAAGCGAAGAACACCTATCGTGTGAAGTATGTCCGGCTTTTTTACACTATTAACTTCTTTCGTTCAGAATCGTCTTATTGAAGAAATGATTTATCGTTTTTTTAAAATTCAATACACCCATCAAGAGAATCCCACCCGATGTGCGAAGAACACCCCGACGAGCGAAGTACACACTTTTTTAGGATTCCGAGTGGAGCTGAGAAACTTGTGTTTTATATTACAATTATGTTTAGTTTATTTTTAATTTTTTTTACACGTATAGAAAAACTTGTCCAAAAGTTTCGACCGGCAACTATTTGAATCACAATTCGCCTCTTTATTATTGAAAGGGCGTTTTTTTTCGAAAACTATCTTTTTTTTTTATTCCAAACTTTATGAAAATTTAAAAATAGATAGACAATAATATGAAAATTATTTTGATACAAGAATATTTTGAAAAACACTTTTTTTTTACTTTACTCAGTTAATAGCAAAATATAAAACTGACCGATTAAAAAATACCATTTTTTTTTTTGTTATAACAGCAAGTTTTATGATTTTTAAGTAAAACTATTGTCTTGAATAAATTGAAGCTCCAGCTGTGAGAATCGTCTTATCGGAGAAATTATTTATTTTTTCTTTAAAATTCAACACGCCCACCAAGGGCATGCCACTCAAAGAGTAAAGAATATTTTTAATTTATGTTAACATCTCTTTACATAAAATGAAATAAAATTAAAACGATTTTCAGCATATAAAAATTAAGATTCAAGCACGAATCATACTTAAACGTCTAAACAAGTGTAATATGTTATTTTTCAGGTAATTTTTATCGTTTTAAGGTCATTTTTTTTTTTTAGATTCTTTAGGTCATTAAAACCTCAACTCCAGTTATAATCAAAATGCGTACTCATATTCATCCAAAAGTTTTGACCAGCAATTTTTTGTAACGTGATTGGCCTCTAGATGATACTTTAGAGAAGTAGGTCATTTTCCGAAATTCTCAATTGTTTTCTTAAAATTTGGGAAAAACTTCCTAAAATTTGACAAAAAAGACTCAGAAAACTATTCTTTTTTAATCATATAAGAAATATTTTGGCACAAGAAATTTAAAAAATGTAAAAGATCATTTTAGACATTTTTATTGGGTAAAAAAAGTAAAGTAAAGTAAGCATAGACTAGAAAGCCGGACATACTTCGCACCACGTATATTCTTCGATCCTCGGGTCAGATATTCTTGGTGAGTGTGTTGAAAATGATTAATTTTTTTTTTTTTTTACCGAGTTTAACAATTAATAAATGGATCTGTTACGAGTAAAGTAATAAAACGGTTACGAGTCACCCGGATTGATGACGGCGTCGAATTTAATTTCATTAATAATTACTGTTACCCACTGCTGTTACATTGTTACGCTCGAAAATGTGTGTTATGAATGTGTAGTCGGTACGCGGCGTTCGAGTATCGTATTTCGAGTTTTTTGTTATGCGTATTACGTTGCGTAACAATTGGTTCAGTCTTGCACACGCGAACTCGGGGTCATCTCGGGGTCATCTGTACGAATACTGTATTTTTTTTTTTTTTTTGCAAAACGTTGATTACTAGAATAATAATAATAATAATTATTGTTGTTGAATATAATATATTAATTTAATCAATGCATTAAAAAATACAACTTTATAACTGCAGTGTAACGTACACACATAATATAATAATAATACATAAATTATTATGAAACTCTTTTCAATAATTATTTTCGTCAAATAATGTTTGCCTATTATTATTTTAGTAGCAATTATATCGTTTCAAATTCCTATAAATACACAGTGGTTTAAAAGTTATTTTAAATATTTTAAGAGTATGTTATTAGATTTCTCTTAACAGGGGTGGCTAACAGGTGTTTCGATTAGCTTTTTCTTTTGCAGAATATAATCAGAAATAGTTTAAGTGTTTATTAATACGTACAAGTATTCTACAAGTAGGCAGACATTTATTTCAAAAAAAATAAAGTAGAAAATAATAATCATATAAAATATCTATAAATAATCTTTTTTATGAAATTATTTTTTTTGTAGTAAAATAAAATAAAACAAAAAATAAATTTATAACTATAGTAGAAAATATAGTGAACATCTTTTCTTAAATTAGTGAAAAATGTTATGGAAATGTTTTTTACATAGTAGGTACATTATAAAAATTATACAATATGTGATATAATATATAAAACATAATTAATAAAATGATTCAGAAATATGATATTAATTTCTTTAATTTCTTTACTTCTGTTTGTTTAATATCTTCTAATTACTCATTAGTAATTAGATATATTTATGAGTTTTAACTGAATGCTATTTGAATTAGAATTTATAAAATAATTTTATTTATCAATGTTTAAGTATAGCCTGCAACCTAAATATCATATTATTTACGTTTAATGACTGTAATAGTACTATCAATATTATTATTATCATTGGGTTGATCAAAGGAAAACTAAATTATATTTAAAAACAAAATAATGTTTTTTATATTTAAGTAGATAACAGTTAACTTGTATTTTAAATAAGTCACAGTTTATAAAACTAAAATATGTAATAGTCGATTAACTATTATGAATATAATATAATTTCATTCCTAAATTTTGATAACTTCATGTGTAAAGTGTGACATTGTGAAACATAGGCACCAAAAAACAACAAATTTGAAACAAAAAAAAATTTGAAAATATTTTTCAATACTTCATTGAAATATTTCAAGGCAGAAATTTCAAGTTTGAAATATTTCAAACTCTTAACACTACTTATTTACATAATTTACACGTAATTAATTTTCAAATTGATTTTTTTTCAATTATTCCGAAAATCACCGACCGACGACCTAGAAAAACACCGCGGTCGATCACGACCATTCGTCGTCAAGCTCGTTAGTTTCAAAATACCGTGTGCAGCGAAAATACATAAAAATAATAATAATAATATGATGTTTAAATATGTTCACGAATTAAGTAATAGCCGGTATTAGCAGCGTCTTCCATCAATCGCACGTGCAACTTTTAAAAACATATTATTTTGATGTTACCAGAATTACTTAAACCGTTGCATAATGTGAATTTTATACGCGGGACGGACTGGAGTAGGTACTGCAGTGATTTTATTTTTAATAACTTGTTATTTAAATACGACACGTGCGCGATTTTAATGCAACGTAACCACCGACGAGCGTAGAATAAAATATCACGGTATTAGCAAATTTGGAATTCATACCGGTCGGTACGTAGTTAAATGTTGTTAACGATTTCGGGAAAACGTTGAGTTTTTTTTAAACCATTTTTTTATATAGAATAATCGTGATTTGGATAGGAAATCCTGGTGAACACTGGAACAGACAACAGACCAGAAAAAAAAGCGATCGATAGGGAAGACGTGTCCTATCGATCTTCCTCCCATACACCCGAATACGCCATCGCTTTACACTGTCTCTATTCAAAAAATTGTCAAAAACTTATTGGTAGCTTTGTCACTATAGCCAAATTTTTTTTTTTTTCGGGGAGGGGGTCCAGAGGTGCCTGACAGATTTTGCATAAGCACTTTAAGATTTTCATTAGTTTCGTTTAGGTTTATTTCTTCTTCGATTTCCTTCATTCATCCATTTTGTTTAACCTAAAAGTATCGTACGAATAAAATTGTGTGTTTAAAAAGTTTTTGGAAAAGTCATACTACTTAAAAATGCGGTTTCATTGGTATAAAAACAAAATATTCTTCGTTTCACTCAAAATCTAACAGTTGAATTACTTTAAAGTCAGAAATGTTATTATACTTCATTTCGTCCAGTCTATAGTTTGCAAAATCGTCTCGGTGATCACCGTATGAATTTAATCAATCAATAGGATCCAAATCCTATGAAAATATGAAACGATTGACTTAAACTTAAAAAACTTATTTTATTATTTAAAAAAAAAAAAAAATTGACCGAATACGCCATCGCGCTAATACTATTCTCTCTTGTCCGCACTCTCAAACGCCACTGATCAATGAACCCATGCGCAACGTGACAATAATAACAATTATTATTATAATAATATGTCCGCAATGCTACTCCGGTGTCTTTTGCTCTGGTCTGTCCTTGGAAATCGTTCGGTAACGTTGAAAAAAAAAAAAAACTAATTAACGTTTACTCCCCTTCGAACGTTGTGTGTCCGAATGTTAGTCTTAATCAAAATTGACAATTAGTTTTGATGTTTAGATCTGAGGTCGATTGAATCAATTGTTCTTCGTTTGGAAATGATATCATATTTTTTTGCCATAGATATATTTTTATTTTTGTATTATTCTGTATTGATTTATATGTTGGCAACCCTAATAAATAATTAGTAGGTGGCCATCAGGGGGGTCGTGACCCCCGGGTTGAGAAACACGTGTGCAGTAGTTACAGTGGCGTAGCGTGTAATTTAGCCACCCGGGGCGGAGATCACATTTGCCGCCCCCCTCTCTTTTTAAGGAAAAATTTACTTTTTTTTTGCTTTTTTGCCCTCTGCTTCAATGCTTAAATTCCAAAAGATGTTTTAGATGATTTTATATAATGATGTTTATTAAGTTTTTTCTCTCTTTCAGGAAACACTTTTTCGTACAGAAATACTTGTCCAAAAGTTTCGATCAGTATCTTTATAGATCCCGAAACACACCCAAATGGTACTTTAGTGAGGTAATTTTTCCAATTTCCCAATAATTTTTCAAAAACGTGGAAAAACTGTCAATTACCGCGGAATTTCCGTAAAATCGAAAACTGCTATTTAACATAAATTCAAAAATAATGTAGCTAGAAACTTTCGCCAATTACTAAAAACGGTTCTTTAAAAATTTTCAATACGACCGTAAAAAAAACATCAAGAGTATCCCACCTGAGGTGTGAAGAACACCCGACAAGCGAAATATATACATTTTAGATTCTGAACGAAGTGAAGAAGTTAATGTTTTTACTATAATATTTATTTTTTATTTTTATTTTTTTTTTTTATTTTTCTCTTTCTGTGAACACTTTTTCGTATAGAAATACTTGTCCGAAAGTTTCGAACCGTATCTCTATAGAACCGGAATCATATCCAGATGGTACTTTAAAGAGGTCATTTTTCCAATTTCTCAATACTTTTTCCAAAAACGGGGAAAGTATGCCGAAAAATTGACAAAGAACGGCAAAATACGCAATTACCGAAATTTCCGTGAAATTGAAAATTACTTTTTAACATAACTTCTAAAATAATGCAGCTAGGGACTTGAAATTTTTACCAACCAATAAAAATAGCTACGAAAACAAGTCATAAAAATTTCAAAAATATTTGATCAATTTTGAGTTAAGTACGGCATTTTGAAAATTTTGAAAATTTCTCATTTTTTGTTTGTTTTTATGTAATAAAATTTTTGATTTTTGATATTAAGACTTGAAAATTTAATATGATCTCACTGACATATGTCTAATTGACCCGAAAAAATCTCAAACAATTTTTACTCAAACATTATTCAACTTTTTTTTTATACCCGTTTGAAGTTAGAATTTCTACGAAATTCGTTAATTTTACCTAAAATTACGCACTTGCGAAGTACACCCATCGTCCGAAGAATGTCCGGCTTTTTTTTCTCTGCTTTCTAAATTAGCACTAAGATGAAACAACTTTATTTTACATTCCCCCTGAAAATGCCGCCCTCAAAAATTGCCGCCCGGGTTGGATCGCCCCTCCCGCACCCCCCCCACTGAGTAGTAATCAGTTAAAAATGTTTTTTTTTTTTTTGTACAACCGAACACAATGCGAATGCGTAGCATATTATTATTACAATATGCGGTAGTAATAGTAATAATAATAATAACGTTTTCAAAAATGACACGGCAACATAGTACGCTACATATTATTATTATTATTTTCATCTACCCACACCCGTGTGCGACATTACAACATTTTAATGTAAGTATTATTATTA
This sequence comes from Stegophylla sp. TES_Ste_2020, assembly GCA_025469315.1. NCBI lineage: Eukaryota > Metazoa > Arthropoda > Insecta > Hemiptera > Aphididae > Stegophylla > Stegophylla sp. TES_Ste_2020. The sequence goes on along the minus strand of JAIPRM010000187.1, from coordinate 39,267 downwards.
CGAGTGTAACTATTCAATTTGTCGTTATTAATAGCGACGCTGCTGTTTCGTTTCTTCTCTGATTCTCCGTCTAAGGATTTTTTTTTTTTTCATCCGTCACGATAATAATAATAGGCAATTCGGTCTTTTGTTGCGCGACCGATTCGAGTTATTATTATTATTATTTTTTTTTAATTCGTACTTCGGTAGTGTCTCAGCTTGCGTTCTCCACTGCTATTATTGTTGTTGTTGTTGTTGTTCATTGTATTCGTCGCGTGTCTTCTCTCGTGTAGTAGAAGTATATACGTATGACGTGTCTATAATATTCGCTGGCACACACGACGACAGTGAATTAGACCGTGTGAAAACGCGCTAATAATCGGCTTTTAATTATTCCCAGTTCGATTTCCGTTGTTACTGTTCAATATTATTAAAGTAGTACATCTTCGACCCGGTCGCTGTATGCGCGAGTATTCGTTGTATTATTATTATTATTATTATTCGCATTGTGTTTGTGCGCTCGATTATTAGTATTTTATTATTATCGCCGTGTCTGTGGACACATTGTGTTGTCGCGCGATGGGCGATTTTGACTATTTTGACCACGGGGCACGTCGTTTCGGCCTACATTACAGGAAGGTGACCGTGTTACAAATAAAAAATTAAGGACAAAACATTTTTTTTTTTTTTTTGGCTAAAACGAGACCTCGAAAATCGCCGTATCCCTTTTCCCCTCCGAAAAAAGGTCTATCCCGTTTTCCTCCACTGACAATATTACGGTACTGTTATTTAACAAATTGATTTTTGAAAACACTGAGACGTATTTTAATATATTTATTTTAATATCATATGAATGTGATGAAAAAGAAAGAATGAAGGTAAATAGTTTATAAATACAAATCAATATGTTATTAATTTATAATTATCGTAGTGAAGAAGTAGTGAAGAAGCTAGTGTTTTTACAATGATGTTTATTTATTTTTTTCTGTGAACAACTCTTCGTATGGAAATACTTATCCAATAGTCTCGATCAATAACTTTTTGAAACCGGATTTGCCTCTAGATGGTACTTTCGAGAGGTCATTTTTTTAAATTTCTCAATTCTTCAATTTCTTTTTTTGGTAAAAACTACCCAAAATTTGACAAAAACGACTCGGCAACCATCATTTTTTGATCCGAATTTTATGAAAATTTAAACATAGATAGAAAATTATAAAAGAAAGATTTTGGCGCAAAAAAATTTTTAAAATGTGAAAAAAAAAATGTTGGATATTTTTCTAACATTTTTTTTTCTCATTTATTTTTAATATTATTAGCTTCCCTCGTTCAGAATCGTTTTATTGAAGAAATGATTTATAGTTTCTTTAAAATTAAATACACCCGTCAAGAAAATCCCACCCGTCGTGCGAAGTATGTCCGGCTTTTTTTTATTTTTATTTTATTTATGACTATATAAATTTATAGTAAATACAACGAATTTAGAAAATTATAAGTAGATACTTATACAAAAATTTAAAATGAAAAATGAGAAGTTTTGTAAATAATAACAAATATGGTCAATATACATAGAATATATCGAATTATAGAATTATATAAATTTTAAAAAGATATATAAAAATTAAATACTAAATATTTTTGTAATTATTTGATATTTTCTCAGGAAATGCAAACCCAAAAACAAAAGAGCAAATGCAATTTTCATAATATTTATATATATAGATCATTTTGAATTTCAATAGTTACCTAGGAATTTCTCTTTTTTCCAATTGTATTATTGCCTTATCGTTAGCTTCCCGACGTTTGTTTGACATAATATAATCTTTGGACTTTTTTTGGTATTTGAATACTCCTGATTTTACAATATATATCGTTCGAAGCCGGAGGAAATACAGGGGGGGCTGTCCCATCGTCGTTACGTCCATAAAAGTATATCATACACAGTTATTTAAAATGTTTGCCATGTCCAATTACATAATATAACTGTAGAAAAATAATATTTGGAAGAATATGGAAACTGGAGGAGAATGGTATTTTATTTGTGGAGGAAAAAGGACTTAATTATTATTTTTTATTTTTGAGGAGAATGGACAGTGGAGGAAAATGGAATCTGATTTTTGGAGGAATTTGGTCCCGCCCTAGAAAATTCTCGGATTTTGAACTGCACAGGAGCGAAAAAGCCAGTGGCTTTGCAATGACGTTTATTATACTCTTTTTTTTGTTTTTGTTTTATGGAAAAAACGTTTTCTTCATATACAGGATGATTTATTAAGCCCTCCTTGTTGGCAATAAAAATGGAAAATTTTGGATTTTGTTTTGGGGGAACTTTTAGGTTCAACTTAGTATGAAAACTACGTTTTTCATAAATTTTTTCTTTCAACTCACCAAAAAGATGTTCTGTGATGATTAGTGGTTGTGAATTTAACCTAACTATAAAAATATTAAAAAATATGCTACAACCTTATTATTATAACGTTTTCACGGATTGATCCAAACCGATCTTGAAGTCAAATAGAAATACGTACCTGAAACAAAAAGACAAACGCTTAAATTAGAAACGTATAATTATTATGCTTAATTTATGTACAAACGCGCGTGATTGTGTTCAATATAAGTGTGATTTTTCCCAAAAATAATATTCATTTTATAATTTAGAGATAGACAATAATGTAAGAAATATTTTGGTGCGATAAAATTTTGAAAGTGTAAAAAGCCGGACATGGGTGTTCTTCGCACGACGGGTGGGATTCTCTCGACGGGTGTATTTAATTTTAAAAAAACGATAAATCATTTCTTCAATAAAACGATTCTGAACGAGGGAAGTAAATAATATAAAAAATAAATGAGAAAAAAAAAGTTAGAAAAATGTTTAAAAATTTTTTTTCACATTTTCAAAATTTTCTTGCGTCAAAATCTTCCTTATAAGATTTTCTATCTATGTTTAAATTTTCATATACTTCGAATCGAAAAATAATGGTTTTCGAGTCGTTTTTGTCAAATTTTGGGTAGTTTTTTCCAAAAAAATAATTGAAGAATTGAGAAATTTAAAAAATGACCTCTTTAAAGTACAATCTAGAGGCAAATCTGGTTTCAAAAAGTTATTGATCAAAACTTTTGGACAAGTATTTCCATACGAAACTTCGTTCAAAATCTAAAAAATAATGAATTTCGAAATTTTTTTCAAACATATTTTATTTCCTTTATATTTTATTGGATAAAAACTAGTAAAGTTAAGCAGCAAAGATAATGACGTGTACTGTAGCAGTAGAACGAAAGACTATTTCTAGCAGACGTTTGTTGTGATCGGTTATTATTTGGTAATAATAACACGACGACGACCGTGTGTGTTTATATTTCGTGTTGACGCCGACGCCACAGCAATAATTACTGTGCAATTATGCACTTATTTTACACGCGTTTAACAACGGCACATTTACATTATTTTACATAAATCATATTCGGGGGAAAAAAATGAATAATTGATTTTTCGTTAACGTAACACATTTTTTAAAACGCCTCGAGCGTAATTTATTCGAACGCTCGCGATTATTATTATATTATGTGAAACCGATAACTTTAATTTGCCTCTAATTATTTTGTAGTATCGACTGACGTGCGATTTATGACATCATTATTATCGCTTTATTATTGTTGTTCGTTTCGGACGAGTCGCGTGCGAATAACCAAATTTGGAAAACACGTCTTTTTCTTCTCGATGCTATTCGCGTGTAATTGTTTCGCCCACTGCAGTGCCGATGTAATAATGAATATTGCCAGAGAACATATTAATATTATATTATTTGACATTTATACGTTTAAAACAGAGGTTCCTAACCGGGGGGGAATTCCCCTCCCCTAGGGGCATAAGAACAACTTAGAATAAACATTTTTGGGGGGTTAGTGTAGTTTATTTTATTGATTTAGCCCCCAAAAAAGGCATTAACCTAATGTAATTCTCAAAAATTCTGAGGGGGGCTATGAGTAGTTTTGAGGGGGAGGCTAAACTTGATTTTTATAAATTTAGTAATTACAATGACAGAACAAAAAAAAGCAAGATCGAAAAAGAAAATTGCTTTAATGGCTATTGTTTGAACTAAAAGCTCTTTTTCGAATCGATTATCATTAAATTTTTGTTTTTGTATACTTTCCGTTCGAGTTTGATCTGGTCCAATGATGGTAAATCCAAGAAAAAAAGTTTTCAATTTAAAAGACTTGAATCAAAAAATAAATAATATGTATTTTTAAACTTTTTATGTTTAGTAGGAATTTAAAACAAAATTAATTATGAAAATTCATTATTTATGATAATGTAATGAATTTAATATGAAGCTATTCAATTTTGATGTTGGGAAATGTTTTGTTGTATATTTTCAAAACCCCCCCCCATACGTTTCAAATACACTGTTGTGTTTTAAAATAAATAAATAAATGTATAAAATAAACAAAACCACCGCGTTTACGCGTTTACACACCATATAGTTAAACAATTAATATTTACCTGCCAAAATGTAAATACTTTAGGATGCCGACGACGCATGTGATGACAGTCGTATTCGTATATTTACCTACGAGTGCATGTGAGTATACGTTACGTGTGATCGATATAAAAATCTCAAATCGGAAAATAACGTTTTGAAAAAACCACCTCTACATTTTCAAAAAACCAGACACATTTCGTATATCGAGAAAGACGAAAAAATATTACAAATGTATTGTACGACAAATTAATATTTAACCCTATTAATAACCTAACCTCTTTGACCAGTGGAAGGATTTGCGGGTTGTAACTCTTACGACAGGGATTTCCAACCGCAGCGCAAAATTGCAGATGTGATAATTTTTTTCTTTTTGTGTGTATATATTTATTACAATGATAGTTATATTTATAACATTGACTTAAAAGTGTTCAGTGAAAAAAAAAACACAATCGTTTGTATTTTATACTATAAATATTTTTATTTCTACATGAAAACATCTCTTAACATTTTGTTATTTATATTGATTTTTAGTTCCAAAATTCACAGCTATTGTTGTACCGGTGTAATTTATACAAAAATAGTCAATTTTTTTTTATTTCTATATCAAACAAGTAAAATCTAGCATTTTTAAAATGATTATAATTATTATTATTATTTTTTTTTTTTATCGAATATTTTTTTGTATTGTATAGTTTGTTTAAAGTTAAGTTTCATTTAGCCACTCGTAAGATCAAAAAATTTACTCTGAACGATACTTCAAAGAGGTAATTTTTCGAAATATTTCCTGTATCATGTATTACCCCCTTCAAAATTAAATTCTGGTCGCACTACCCTCTTCGAAAATTTTTTCAACCCTTCACAGGCTCGTGCCATTGGATTCGAATTTCAGCCAAATTACTTACACGGATATAAGGGTGTAACTATGATTTACATGTTTGATTTAGCCCCTTCAAAGGGATTTTACCACGTGCGATTTCTGAAAATGACGAGGAGGCTTTGAACGAATCGACTTAACCCCCCCCCTAAATGCCCTCCTGCCCTTACTAGTTCATTATAAATATACAATAACCGTCTGTTTGTTTGCTGGCGTTTGTCCTCCAAATTTTCGTCGATAATTATATATTAGCTGATTAGTTTGGAAAGAGTCGGAGGAGGAGGAGGAGGAGTGCAATATAATTACGGCAATTATTATATTTTTGTCCGCTCGCAGATCGAAATTAACCGATTTACTACTACTACTACTACTGGTAAATTACTGGGCTATTTCTGCCGAGTTTTCTCCTATTGTTCATAAATATTATATTATGTTAATATGTAAATGTACACTGGATACCCGACCATTGTGTGCATAAAAATGTACTACTACTCGTGGCCACGGTACGTTATGTCATATGTATATATATTATTTCACTGTCAAAAATAAAAATCATTGATTTACATAATATACAGTGGCAGTTGGTAAGTATCGTCTGAGAACACACATTGCGTACGACGGCACGGGAAAATTGTGTCTGCTTTTTTCTCGTCAAATTTCAATGAAAATCATTGTTCACGCTCAGTGTTAATAATAATAATCATAATACATTTTGTTCAAAATACGTGTTACATATATTATATATTATTTTTTTAAAACTAACTGTTAAAAGAATAATAATACGAGCAAGCAGGGCCTAAAATTTTGAAAATTCCGTAATGCACACTATATTTGAACACATCGACTCATAGTTTCAATATTTGTTCCCCTACATTCAAAAAAAAAAAAAAAAATGTCTTGTTACAATTTATTAAATAAAATAAAATACATTAATATTGCTTTTCTATTTTTCATTTTTTCTGATATTTATTTTCGAGTTTAACTTGTCGTTTTGTCGAATAAAACGACAATACGATATTTTTTTTACAATAATATACTTAAGTAAGACTTTTGAGTAATTGTTCAAAAGAATTTTAGTATCTATTCGATATAAATCTAATTTTAATTTATTCCTGTCGTCAGTGTAGAGAGATTGTAATTAATTTAAATAATAAAAAATATATATTTTGTAATTATTACGCTTAACAAAGCAGAGTAGTTGCGAAATAAATAATACACTAACACTATAATACGGTTTCTCCTTTATTTGGTCTTAAACTACTGATAAAGTCGTAATAATGAAATTTGTTAAATTTTTTTTTTTTGAAGGAATATTCCCGGGAGGTGTGGGAATATTCCTTATCCCCGGAAACATTCCCCCCGGGGAATATTCCTAGTGGCACATATCAGAGTATGGATTTTAAAGCAATAAAAAATTTTAAAAAAAGCACTTAAAATAAAGCAATAAAACTCAACAAATCTTCCAAAAAAAGCTCTTAAAAAGCATTAAAAATGAGGTTTTTAATAAAAAAATAATTTTACACATTAATTACAAAAAATATATTATAATTATTTATTAGTTTATTAAATTATACTTATATAAATATGCTGTTATTTTTCTTTCACCGTTTGTCTGTAAATTAGTTGGGCAATTAAATTTATTTTCAAGTTTTCAAAAAAAAAATCTCTCTAAACTGAATGAATCTTTCAAATATACGTTTATTTAGAACAAATTTTGAAAAAATGTGAATTATAAGCAAAAAGAAAAAAAGTGCCCAAAATACCCCAAAAAGCATTTAAATACAAATAAAGCAAAAAAAGCTAATAAAAGCAAAATAAAATGTCGTGAATTTTATTCTGAGTGGTGACATATCGAATTTATAATTGACGTAGCTTCGTTTTAGAGCGATAGAAAAAAAAAAAAAAACCAAATGCCTTCAAAATCCGCACTCTACTAATCGCATGCATAAAAAACAGCTACAATAATACGCGTGGTCGAGTCGCGCGATTAGATCACTGCTGTGTATAACATTATTTTCATAATAATAATAATAATAATAATAATAATATAAAATGCACGCGCGCATGCGACCTTTATATGGTAGTCGCGGTATATACCCGCATTATAGGTGGTTCGACCAGTGTTTGTAAAATACATTTGTGTTTATTATTATTATTATTATTATGTTATGACGCCCACTACGCGAGGTCGTTGATCTCGATATACTCGGCAGTACATACATGATACACACGCGTATAATATTTAAAAATATAATAATATATATATATGTATATATATATTATACAGGGTGTCCCAGTACGAGATTTGAATAAGTGCAATAACTTTGGTTATTTTTAAACCATTTTTTTTTTTCAAATTATTTCTACAGCAATAACGTATAATTGTTTTTTTTTTTTTTTTTTTTAACTCAAATTTTGAAATTTGAAATTTTATACTACTGTAAACTTAGGATACTAGCGTCTTGTAATTTTGCACACAAAAAAAATAATATTGTTCCTGTAACAGGTGGTGTACTGATAATGATAGGAATATTTTTGTTCTGTTAATTTTTTTTTTCTAATGCAATAAACGATATTTTAAAATCATTAAAAATTAAACATGAATATTGGTACTCTTGATTACAGTATTTCACAAGAACCACCAAAAACACAAAAGAGTCGGGTCACCAACTCTTGAGAAAATTCATCCTGGGAATTTTTCTTGATTTTCGCTATTATTTTTAGTAGTAAAGACAAAGTAAAGACTAGAGAGCCAGACATTTTTCGTATCACGGATGCTCTTCGCTCCTTGGGTCAGATACTCTTGGTAGGTGTGTTGAATTTTAAAACAAAACGATAAATCATTTCTTCATATTAAATACTAACCCGAAGACCGAAGAATATCCGTGGTGCGTAGTATGTCTGGCTGTCTTTTCTTTATTTTTTTCTACTTAATAAAAAAGGAAAGGAAAAAATATGTTAGAAAAATTTACAAATTTTTTTTTTTACATTTTAAAAATTTTCTTGCGTCAAAACGTTTCTCGTATTATTATCTATCTATATTTAATTTTTCATAAAGTTTGGATCAAAAAATGATTGTTTCCTAGTCTTTTTTGTCAAACTTAGGGTAGTTTTTCAAAAAAAAAAAAAAGAAGAAGAATTGATTGACCTTTCTAAACTAGAAATAAATCCGGTTTCAAATTAATTGGTACAAGCTTTTGAACGAGATTTCTATACGAATAAGTGCATATAGAAAAAGAATAAACTGCGCTTCGTTCAGAATCTAATATTACGTCTAAGTCTACCAACAAACTAAACGAATAATAGCGGGCCATCCAAATTCTTGAATAACCCTTTTTGTATATATATATTTTTAGACCGAGTTGAAAACGATTAGAAGAACAAAATGCATTTTATTCTAACATTATTAATTGTACATTTTGTCGAATCGTACTGGAACACCCTGTATACATATACGTGCAATCCAAAACGCGCAGCAGCAGCTCGAGGGTTGACGATTGGTTTGATTTCGTGCAGATATATAGATTTTGGAATTTTTCGAATTCTTACGAGCACAACGCTCTTCCGCGGCCGCGCGTCATGCGATACGTAAAAATGCGGTTTTTATAACGCCAGTTCGTTAACAGTTCAACGATAATCGGAAAATACACACACACACACACACACACACGAGAGAGAGGCCTCGCACTTAGACGGCGGCGTCGTACAAGTATAACTGTTTTGAAAACCCGATTTGCATAATATGGCTCGGACTTAACGCAGCGTTAAGAGAACGACGCCGGACGATTGTTTGCATAATATTATCGTGCTGAAAACGCCATTAAATCGTCGTTAAAATAATAATAATTAGGGCTAGGGATTTATAGGAGTTAGCATGTTTTTTGAAAATCATTCAAAACGTAGCTAAGTAATATAGAAATACACTAAGAGTTTGATGCAGTTCTCTTTAATTTGCATATTTCGGTTGTATTTGAATTTTAAGTGCATATTTTACCATATTTTTCAATATTTAATTTGAGTTTTCTTGGTACTGGAAAATTTTTTAACTGAATACCTGAAGAGATTGAATATTATTCGATATTTTTATTGGTTTAAATGTAAGCTTAAAAAGAATAAAGATTAAAAAAAAGAAAATTCGTAAATAATAGAAGAAGAATTAATAATATATTATACAATACAATTTTTAAATATTTTGACTTTTTACAGTAAATTTTATGTTTTATAAGAGATTATTTTAGCATTTTTGCATATTTTTAGAGCATAAATGCATGCATATTTTAAGTTTTTTTAGAGCTATAAGTTCCTAGCCCTAATAATAATAAATAAAATTAATAGGGCTATAGACTTAAAGCCCCTAAGGGCTCGGTAACATTTTTTATAACGTTTTCATTACAGCGTTATAACACCGTCGAAAAATGATTGAAATAGATAACGGAAAACGTAACGGAAATCAGTGTAAACGCTAATATTTTAAAATATCACAAAAAAAAAAAAAAAAAAAAAAAAAACAGAAAAATAATAAACGATAAAGTTTATATTAAAAAATAAAATATTTATGGTATTTTGTGTCAGATTTGGGTATTTTTTCTAAATTTAGAAAAAGCTATTGAGAATTTCAAATAATATCTTTAACGTAACAACATCTAGTGCCGAATTCTTATCCCAAAAGTTTGCTAGTTGAAACTTTTGGACAAGACTTCTGTACGAAAACGTGTTAATTGAAAAAAAATAATAATAAATACACATCACAGTTAAAACACTAGTTTTTTCGCTCCACTTCAGAATATAAAAAACGATCGTCTTTAACAATTGATTTATCTCGATAAATATAACTAGTTAAGATAAAACTTTTATTTATCTAAAGAGAGACGAAAGATAATATTATTATTTCTTTAATCATCTAAATAAGGTAAGAAATAGTTTATTTATTTATCTATATAATTCTCAACTCTGAACAGTCTGTTTTCAAAAAATAAATTAGTAAAAAAAGTTTCAAAAGTGATAGTTTGAGCCTTAGTGGTTATATGATAGTAAAAAAAAAAAAAAATTGCGATGATCATGTCAAAGCCCAGGAAATAAAAGTTTTAATAATATATTTTAGAAACCGGACGAAATTCGTTGTGAAATGTAAATATTTAACATGAAATAAGTAAATATTAATAAGGAGATAGCACTCGACAATAATAATAAAATAATAAATAGGAACTCGAATTGATGGCATCATTACCGGTCTGCACCGTTTAAATGCCAAATTTCTCGAATAATAATTAAACCAGTTGGAGAGCGCATTTGTAATTATCGATGACTATTCCGCTAATGTAATAATTACTCGTGTTGTAATCGTTCTCGGCCTACTGCCAACAGCCAATTATAATCAATCAGTTCCTTTTCCAACCTTATTATTTTTCAATTACACGTGTGTTTACATAACGAATGGGTATAAATTATATATATTTTTTTTTAATGGGAATCATTTTTGTTCTTCTCACCGCTCACCAGTAATAATATATACGAACAGTGTATTGCATTATTTAGATAACTTGTCTAGATAAAAAATATTTATCTTTTTATCTTATCCATACAAAAATAATTTTGAGTACCTTTTTACCTTGTCTATTTAATAAAACGGCTATCTAAGATAAATTAAAATTAATTATATCTAGATAATTTTTTGATTTTTTTTTTTCAAAGCTGTTTTCGTCAAATTTTGAGAACTTCTTCCCGAATTTTGAAAAACTATTCAGAATTTCGACAAATGACCTCTTACTAAAAGATTTTAATTTAATAAATATTTACTCGTTTTAGTTTTTAATAAATAAAAATCGTTTCTAATTATCCGATAATTAATATTATTTCGCCAATATCAGACATTTTATTGCATTCTAGTCGTAATAATTATTATACTTTATTAAATTTGTTAAAAATCACGTTTCTGTTATTCTGAATTCGTCATTTACATAAATTGTTTGTTAAAACGCACAGTATAAACTTATGGTCCAAAGACGTTTTAACGTTAATGTTTAAGAATCACCTGTTGGTTGTGGAAAAAATGGCAATTAACGCCGGATAATATTGGAAAAACAAAAATTACAAAATAATTGTATCTCCGTTACAAGCAGTTTACTGTAAAAAAAGAGAGAAATCTAAAACACTGAGTTTTTATGAATAAACTTTACATTTTTATTATCCAGAAATAATATTATTTAGATTCCTAAATATATATTATTGGAATTCCAAAATTAACTATTTTGAAATAACTATTCTTAAGAAAAGACCTTATAATATTGATCTTAAAAGACCCATATAATATTGCTTTTAATCTATGTAATCTTCTTAGCATTAATTTAAATAATTTCCAATATTATATTTTATATAAAAAATATGCTAACTATAAAATAAGACAATTATAAGTTTAAGTGTATTTTTGTAACTATTTTTGTATGAATATTACCAAATTGTTATTTAAATTTACATTTTTATAAAAAGAAAAAAAAATTGTTAATTGAGAGTAAATTGAGTTAATTGACACAACTTTTTCACACCTACATAATTATGCTATATTAATCTTTAAAAATAATCTGTTTTTCTTTTTGTATACTTCTTTTTTGTTATTTATGTTAATTATGTTAATAATGATATGTATTTTTTATACAACTTTAGATATGAACCATGACTCTTGTCTCCTCCACAAGCTCTTCTTGGAGACAATTCTTTTCACATTTTTTTTGTGTGTTGTATATTATTTATTGAACAATGTATTAATTTGTGATTAATAAATCTAAATCTTAAATATTTCCTTTTAATTAAATATTTTTTATGTAAATCGTGGTTGAAAAATAATTTTAAAATATAAAACAATAAAAATAAATAACGTTAATCTATCAAAATAATATTGTCTTAGAAGTTTTCAGGAGTTTTTTTAAAAATTTCAAAAACGTTAGACGATTAGTTTTGTGAGGGAATTAAGAACTGCTCAAGAACGAAAATTGACAAATCGTCGTCTTTGAACTGCCACACCGCCGCCGTCCGTTTAAATCGTTCGTTCGCTTCTGGAATGCAGTAAAAGTAAACGGCGAGCAAGGCCCCTTTTTGATATTATATTATTTTAAGCGCGCACACATTTTGTAAAATACTCGTAATTTCGACCGACCTTGCCGCGGTTGAACTCTCGCGCAGATTAACAGGTGTTATTCTCTTTTTTTTTTTTTCTATTCTCATAACCACATGCAGTTTTTTCCAAATTTAAAAACCGATTGAATCTCCCGGACAACAGAGATTTAATAATTACAAAATCGAAATCCGACGAATACACACTCGTGTAGTCATATATTAATTGGTTATTAATAATAATAATAATAATCGCAGATGACACGTCACAAAAGGTAAAAGTAAAACGAATTTCTATCGTTGCATTGTAACAACATTTTATAATAATAATTGTCCGGCGATGACCTCGTCGTCGGGCGCGGAAAGTTTAAATCGAAAATGGAGACCACCCGGCGATATTCGTCTTTTGATTTGATTTTATTTTTTTCGTTTAGATTCAATCGTCGGACGCGACTCAGCGGAGAGACAACAACTCTGCAGTACAATATTATTATTATTTAGGGCGCATGTAAATCGCGCGATTCGAGTGTGTGGCACAATGACATAATAAAACGTTTGACCTTTAACTCGTATGGGGGGAGGGGAGGGGAAGGCGTAGAACATTAATCATTTTTCAGAATAATTATAATATCATGCAGGTGTAATAATAATATATTTTATTTATATTTTATCAACTGATGCGAGCGCAGTGGTTCCCAACCGGTGAGAAATTCCCTCAGTGGTGGTAAAAAATAACGAGAATTTTGTTAAAAAAATATAAATCTACTTAAATTATTTAATAATTGTTATTTACATTTTACATTTATTATTTCTGCTTTTATATTTAATATTTTTTGGATTAGTGGGTTGATTTTTGTCTAATTTATAAAATAAAAATTCAATAGTCGTGAAACTTATAGTTATTTTGTATAATTTATTTGTATGGCCAAAAAAAACGAATCTAATTTTAAGGAAGGGGAATAAAATTTTCGAAAAATTGCAAGTGGGGAACAGAATAAAATATAAGGTTGGGAACCAATGGTGTACGGTGACGACGAATTGGCAGTGTATTAATAATGACGTCATAAGAACGGGGATGGTGGTGGGGGAGAATAAACCGTATAATAACGTGTACCGCGAGAGAGAAAGCATTTTACCCGTCTAATGTCTTTATTATTATTTTTTTTTTATTATTCATTGGACACTTGCACTACATCGTATAATATTCTTTCTCAAAACACTCCATTCGCACGACTGTTCATCACAATATACCCCTATGTTAGCTAATTATAGACCTTCACACTGCAAATGACACCGTCTGATTATAATAATAATATAATATTTTAATTGAAGATAATGGGCGGGACGGAGGCATTAAAAGGTTAATTAGAAATAGTTATTCCTAAGTGGAACGATTCTACGGCTAAATGGACGAGAAACGAAAAGAAATCAACAGGAATTCTTTGGAGGCAGGGACATCTAGAGCCAGGAGAATGTAGCTCAGGAGGAGAGGCGAAAGAATATATAAATTTTGTAAGTTGACATAAGTCAAAGACGGTTTCATCTCAACATCTCAACCATCTATGCATGTCCAATAATACTTATAATTGAGTTGTAGTGATTAAAGGTTTACATTAACATAAAATTACGTTATAAGTTCAAATTTCGAATACTTATAGTAGGGGAAAAAAATAATACATTACTTTCTTAGAAAAAATTAACAATTATTATTGATATGAAAAATGATTAATGTCACCAATTTTGGTTTTAAAGTATAGCGAAGAAGCTAGTGTTTTACAATTACGTTTATTTTTTATTTTTTTTTTAAACCTACGCGTTTTTGTATAGTAATACTTGTCCAATCTCGTTTTGATCAGATACTTATGAAATCAGAATTTTACTTTTGGATAGTAATTTTGAGAGGTAATTTTTCGAAATCCTCATTAGTTTTTCCGCAATTCAGAATATCAGCCCGATATTTGACAAAAACGTCTCTAAACCATTTTTTTTTTTTTATTTTATTATTTTAAATTGTAATTGATTTTAATATTTTTTCTTATAGAAATACATTTATATACATTTACTATTTTCAGTAAGAACACATTTTGTTTGCAATATAGAAGTTATTTATCGTTTCTTTAAAACGTAACATATCCATCCGGGGATTGAAGAATACCCATGATGCAGAGTATTTCTGATTTTAATCTCTTTTTGAAAACGCTTCCGTATAAAAACAAATACTTGTCCAAAAATTTCATTCAGTAATTTTTTAGATATCAAAAATCACATCTATATAGTACTCTATAGAGAGATTTTTTTTTTCAAAATTCTTTTTGATTTTTCTAAAAACGAGGAAAACTTATCGCGGACTACATGACACGGACACGGTGATCGATTGTGATCGATTGTGATCGTTTCTCGATCACACACACACACACACACACACACACACATATTGTTGTGCAACACATACACGGACACGTGTTCTACACTGTAATATTTTAATATTGTAAATGTGACATTCATTAGGACCGTTCTGGGCGCGCCAATGGGGAGCGATCGATAAATAATAAAAAAATATTATGTAGTCGTGGTTTTGTCGACCCTTGACCACGCCTCAGCCCCGGGAATTGGAGCAAATATTCCCCCGGACGGATCGTGATCGCCTCCGGGCGGTTTTGTCTCGTTTTTTTTTTTTTTTCTTCGTTCCCATTCCTAAACCGCGCGAGTACGTTACACAATAATACGTATATTATATTCTCGGGTTTTAGGTATATCAGAATAATAATAATAATAATATGTGTTTTATTTTATTCTCGATTTTTTCTCCGCCGAAAAGAAATTATTCCTAAACAAACACGTGTATACGGCGGCGGCGGTCATATAACGCCAGCAATAATTCGGTTTGTAATTTTTTTTTTTTTTTTTTTTCGCACACGCTTTCACCTTCGTGTACACCCGTTCGTTTTCACGGCCAATAACTCTATCGCGCGTTATCCGTACAGTCTAAAAATAATATTATGTTATTATATATTGTGTGAAGAAACGGCCAACACACACACACACACACAGTTATTTCGTGGGATCTAATTACGCCCACGCTCGCCTATAAAATAGCTGTTGTGTGCAACGTTATATTGTATTATATTTTATCATTATTATTATTATTATTACTATTATACAGTGTTAAACTATACGCGGAGAACCTTTTTACGTTGTTATATAACTCGCGCGCGTCTCGTATATTGTATTAATAATAATAATATGTAATCGGTTACCGAGAGGAAAATATAATAATATGTAACACGCGTACGGAGTGAATTGAATTGAATTTTTTTTTTTTTTTTTTTTTCGTTTCCTAATCAATTATCATTAAGAGAACGCGCTGGGACGCAATTATAATAATAATTGTAAAAATTGTGTACTTCGCACGTCGGGTGAGATACTCAGAGACGGGTGTATTGAATTTAAAAAAAACCATATACCATTTCTTCAATAAAACGATTCTGAACGAAGGAAGTTTTAAATAATATAAGAAAAAAAAATATTGCGAAAAATTCGGAGTGCCGGGCTAGAATCGAACCCCGGTACTGTAGCGTGATAGACTGGTTCCGTTACGACTTGACCTTGTAGGTGAAATAGTTGGTATTTAGTATAATAACCGAAAATATTGAATTTTCAAAATAGAATAAAATAGTTAGAAAACTATTGTTGTTCGTGGATTTTAATTCACACCGTCGTAAAGGTAAAACTAACGAATTTCGTCGAAATTCTAACTTCAAACTGGTATAAAAAAAAAAATTTGACCAACGATTTTTGAGATTTATTCAAGTAAATTAGACATATATGTCAGTGAGATCATATTAAATTTTCAAGTCTTAATATTAAAAATCAAAAATTTTATCACATAAAAACTAACAAAAAATGAGAAATTTTCAGAATGCCGTACTTAACTCAAAAACATGAAATTTTTATGACTTGTTCTCGTAGCTATTTTTAGTGGTTGGTGAAAATTTCAAGTCCCTAGCTACATTATACTAGAAGTTATGTCAAAAACTAATTTTCAATTTTACGAAAATTTCGGTAATTGTATATTTTGCCGTTTTTTATCAATTTTTCGACATTTTCTCCCTGTTTTTGGAAAAATTATTGAGAAATTGGAAAATGACCTCTTTAATGTACCATCTGGGTGTGATTTTGGTTCTATAGAGAAACTGATCAAAACTTTCGGACGAGTATTTCTATACGAAAAAGTGTTCACGGAAAGACAAAAAAAAATAAATAAGACTCATAAAAAAAAAAAAAAAAATTGCGAAATGCTATACCATTCTAATGCTTAAATTATGTAAAATATTTCACCACGAATTATCTATATTTGTATATGTCGAATAAATCGCGATTCAAAATTGGAAATAAAATGGGACGGTTTGTTGTGACGTCACTGATAAAGCGAATTTTCGTTTAAGTACT
Organism: Stegophylla sp. TES_Ste_2020; assembly: GCA_025469315.1. Lineage (NCBI taxonomy): Eukaryota > Metazoa > Arthropoda > Insecta > Hemiptera > Aphididae > Stegophylla > Stegophylla sp. TES_Ste_2020. The sequence continues at coordinate 22,383 of JAIPRM010000187.1, read as the reverse complement.
GAAAACCGCGTCATTAGGTCGTGTCGAACAAACACTTGTGTCAAATTTATTTAATGTAATAACCGGATTTGCTTCTAGATGGGATTATAAAAAGGCCGTTTTTTGTGAAATTATTAATTGTTTTCTCAAAATTTGGGGAAAACCATTCAAAATTTGATAAAAAAAGACTTGGAAACCATATTTTTTTAATCCAAACTTTATGAAAATCTAAACATGGATAGACAATAATATGAGAAATATTTTGACTTGAGAAAATTTTGAAAATGTCAAAAAAAGTTTTGGGATTTTTTTCTAATACATTTTTTCCTTGAAGAAAAAAGCTAGACGTCATACTTCGCACCATGGATATTTTTCGTTCCTCTGGTCAGATACTCTTGGTGGGTGTGCCGACTATTATTGGTTCTTTATATTATTAATTTTACAGATTGTAAATATCTTTTTTTTTTTTTTTTTTTGTAAAAACGTATAACACAAGTGTTTTGCAACAATCCAGTTAAGCACCACGTCATACGAAAATATTATACTCTAATGATTTCATTGTGGCCATATAATGAAAATGTGTGTCGACGTGCGGGAATTTCAGGACGAATTAACTCGATTACACGTTGTTGTTATTAATGTTATTATTATTATTACGACGTAGACACACGTCGATGAACCGTTTTTTTTTTCCATTCGGGTAACTTCCTGATTCTTGATAAGTTCACACACACACACGGTACAGTCCGAATCGCATATGCGACATGCGAATAATAATTATTATTTTATTTATTTCGAGCTTTCACGCCGGATGGTAATAATAATTCCAGTACTCACGCATAATATCGACTGTCGAGCGTAAAAATGTTGTAAAAAACCAGTAGTCAAAACGATAAAAAAAAAGTAAAATAAAAAAAAAAAAATTATTATGTAAAAGTTTTGTACCCGGTTATCGGAAAGAAAATACAAACGATTCAAAAGTAGAAATCCGATTTACGACGAAAAGTAAATTGTGATCGGAGAAATCGGAAGAGCAGTAAATTTTATGTGAGCCACGAGCGCGCGTACGAGGAAAGGTTTTACGGGTTCAACTCCCCTAAGTTTTTCCCAAAATTTTTGAAAACCTATCCAAAATTTGGTAAAAAACGCTTTGAATAATGAAAGTTAATGTTTTATTTGAAAATGAGAAAATAATAATAATTTGTCCTATTGAAATTGTGTTTATGTTTCTTAGTAGTGGGTGTTCTTCGCACGACGAGTATTCTTCGCATTTCGGGTGGGTGTATTAAATTTTAAAGAAACGATAAATCATTTCTTCAATAAGACGTTTCTGAACGAAAGAAGTTAATAATATAAAGAACAAATGAGAAAGAAAAATGTCCAAAAATTTTTTTTCACTTTTCCAAAATCTTTCTCATATTATTTTCTATCTATGTTTAAATTTTCATATAGTTCAGATCAAAATATGATGGTTTTCGAGTCGTTTTTGTAAAATTTCGGGTAGTTTTTTCAAAAAAAAAAAAAAATTGAAAAATTGAGAAATATAAAAAAATCACCTCTTTAAAGTACCATCTAGAGGCAAATCCGGTTTCAAAAAGTTGCTGATCGAAATTTTTGAACAAGTGTTTCCATACGAAAAATTGTACACGGAAAAAAAAAATAATAAACATCATTGTAAAAACACTAGCTTCTTCACTTCGTTCAGAATCTTATAGTCGTTTATAAAATATCGTATTGTTTTTCTGTAGTGTGTGTATATAAAACAAATAAAATAACTATTTTATTTTTTTTATGCGTTACTACATCGGTCCGTTATCTCGATCTGCATGCCAAACAACAACGATTCTAAAACGTCATACTTTATATTATGCTTTATGTACTCGATGGAAAATAAAAACTCGAAGCGCATTCTTTGACCATATAATAATAACGTTATCGTGTGTTAACATAATCGTGCACCGGCGAATGTTCCGAGAACCAAGTCGTACACCACCGACATTCTTGCGGTCGTCGCAACTTGTTGAATTCTGGTGGTTATCGTTCGGGACTCGTCTACTACATATTATTATTATTATATGCGAACAGGATTCGCAGTTTCAAAAGTTTTGTTTTACAAAATTTGTTTGAAACATGTTTAGAACAAATTCAACGTTATGTGTTTAGAACAAAATTTTGAAACGGAATGTCTAAAACGTGTTTTTTTTTACACTGTATTCAAAACTATTTATTTTTAATAATCTTAAAATATATATAAAAAAAAAATTCTAATATTTTATTTTCAACTCCATTTTTTTTTTTTTTTTTCTATTGACATAGCAACAAATTTTATTAATTTGCACTTGACCAACTTAAAAAAAGAACAATGGAAAATATTAGCATTAAATAATATATTATATTGACACAGAACACTAGTATCAGTAAAATTTCTTAGAGACATTAAAATATTTTATTTTTGCACGTTTCAAACATATTTTAAACCTATTTAAAACAATTGAAAAAACTGAAAAAAAACATTTTGTTTAAAACCAAAAAATAAAGGAAATTAATAAAAACTTTTTATTTGTTTAAAACGAGAAAAAACTGTTGCAAATGGTGATTTCTGTGGTAGAAATTTGTTGTTATTAAGAGCCATGCTTTGATTAAAATGAAACGCGCATATATCATTTGAAACCATATGAAAAATGGGCGAAAAAATCTTTTTGAAAAACGTTGTTAAACAAAAAAAAACAAATAAATAACAAACGATAGCGGAATTGAATCATAAGTTTTATGTATTTTTTTTTTTTTATATATAATATTAAACCTACATTTTCTCAAACTATTGTGCTCATAAACTATCATGGGAAAAGTAATTAATTAAAATATGGAAAAAATTAATTATTAAATTATTTTATTAATTACTTGATACTCACAATATAATATAAACAAAATAAAAGTGATGTATTATAGCATTTACTTTAAAATCCTACGTTTTTTTTTTTATTAAAAGTAATTGAAGGTATTAAAAAACTAAAAACGAATTTTTTTTTTTTTAATGTTCATCATAAAAGATTTGTAAAAACATAATTTTCAAAAACATTTTCCGTTCCTGCAATAAAATAATATTATACTATACACACAAGACGGAAAGAGTGGATAATAGGAAATAAAAATAATATGCAAATAAATAAACTGTGTAGAAGTGCCAAAACTACTATATATATATAGTTTCGGCATTATGCCATATTTTCGGGTTGAAAAAAAAAACAAAGCAAAAAAAAAGTAGTTTCCTCCGCGAATAATATGAATAATTAACGAAATTATGTAACAAAAAAATATTATTAAAACGACAACGGGTTACGAATTATTAATTTCGGGTTCTATAAGCTCTAATATAGGAAATCGAAGATCAATATCAATTATTATTACTCATAATTATTACTGTTCGGAAGTTGCGTATTGTTCTGTGTGCTATAGATTTATAGTGAACGAAGCCACCGAGGTAGAAATCTAAGTTATACAATGGCTAGTTTAAAAATCAAATATTTAAAATATGTCTTTTGCATTTATTTGATCAAAATTCATCAAATCAAAGTGCACATTTTTTCCCTTGCATATTAAAAACTTCACAAATACAGAAAATTAATTTTTGTTTTTACCTATATTTCCAGTTTAATAAGCCAACCAGTTTCCCGGTGGAATTTATAGTATTTTTGTATATTTTACATTTTGTTTTTGTGCAATTAATTAACAAAAAACTTTTTTTCTATTATTTAAATATTTTTTTAGCATATGTTAAATTTTATAATGTATTTCATTGAATATTTTACCTTCTTAAGTTTCTGTAACCTAACCAAGCCCTAATTATTATTATTATTATTGTGATTGTATTATATTATAAAAGTTTATTATTTTTTTATTTTATCGTTTCCGAAAACAACACATTAATTCGAGTTAATCACACAAATGCATAATACATAATAATATACAATAGTTGACGATAATAATTATTATAATATGTATAATTCATAAGCGTGTATAATATACATTTAGTTTTAAAGATTATTTTCCTGGAATAACGTACGGTCTTAGCGAAGGTCTTTTTTTAAAAATTTAAATAATATTCTCATTTTATGCGTATTTTATCGAATTTATAACCTCACAAAGATTATTATACGATTCTCGATTCCGAGTGGAGCGAAGAAGCTTGAGGGTGTTCTTACAATGATGTTTATTTTTTTATAAGTATGCACGTTTTTGTACAAAGAGGTCATATGTTTTGAAATTTTCAATTGTTTTCTCAAAATTTGGGGGAAAATACCCAAATTTTGACAAAAAAGACTCCGTAACTATCTTTTTTTCTTTTTTTTTTAATTCAGACTTTATGAAAATTTAAACGTAAATAATCAATAATATGAGAAATATTTTTCTAACACTTTTTTTCACATCAAACAAATTTTTTATACTTTTCTCAGTTAATAGTGAAATATAAAACTGGCCGATTAAAAAACAAAGCCTGGACAAGTTAATGCATAGTACTCAGTTAACTCAGTTAATTGAAAAAAGCTACTGAGTTAATTGATTTTTGTGTTGAATCAGTTAAGTTAAAAGTTAAATTAAATGATTATTTTTTTTCGTAATTCCCATGATTTTAGTTATTTTGCCATCTTACGTCTCAATGTCGGCCTAGCCATAACACACTTACAAAACATGTCTTTGAATACCTAATTTTTATTTTTATATTTAACTTGCTGGGATTTTATTAAAAAATTAACTCGTTATTTATCGAATTAACATAAAATCGAAAAGTCAGGTTAATAATAAATATTAATCGAGTCAAAAAGTTAAAAAATTGACTAAACTCGATTGAAGAATAATTTTTTTCAATAAAATCGATAATTTTTGAGTCGAATCGTCTCGAATAAATTAAAAAGCTCCGCTCAGAACGGTCTTATCGAAGACACCGACTGTGGTTTATCGGTTTTTTTGAAAATTCAATACACCCCACAACGTCATTAGCGCAATTAGGACAAGACACAAAATATTTGCAGGGGTTAAAATGTTTATTTATTGATTTAGCCACCGCAAATTACATTAACCTAGGGTGGCCATTCATCCAGGAATTTCCGTGTCGAAAAAGTTTTTTGGGACATAATTTTGTACCGGTTTTGAAATTACACACAGGAATTTGACTTTACACTTAATAATTTATAGGTACGTTTCTAATATTATATAAAACCGTTAGTTTTTGAAGAATATTCTCAGCATACAAAAGTATATTAAAGTGGTAATAGGAGGAAAAAATTAAAAATATTAGTTACCAATGTTTTCATAAAGATTTAGTCTATTTTGTACTTTAATACTAGTTTTTATTGAAAATAAAGTATATTTTCTAATTTAAATATATTAAGTATTTTAAATTTTATAGTAATATAAATTGGTAACAAATAATAATATTTTGTTTGGTTAGGTTAATAAATAAAAAGTTATAAGTAATATTTAAATTTATTTCTAAATTTTTTATCTGGCCACCCTACGTTAACCTTAAGGAATTTTCAAAAAATCTAGCCGGGGAGCTACGAGTCGTTTTGAGGGGGCTTTGCGCAACGGTATTCTCCCCACCACTGGAGGAGCGAACGACGGCCGAAACACGTTTTATTGTTTTTACAAAAAATAATAATCGTAATAAACGCACGCCGCCGCGAGTTCACTCACTTCGTTGCTGTGCAACATCACGAGATAAAAACGTAATATTGTTTTTCCGCGCACCGACGTCCGTCGTCCACGGTGCTTCTCAAGGCCGTCTGCCGGTTTTCAACCTTTATCGGAATGTCCGACGACTGACCGGTTCTCGGCGGCGGCGGCGGCGGCTCGCGAGGTGACATTTTCACCATAATTTATAATACGTATTACTGAAATATTATTATTATTGTCGTCGTAATACTCGTTTACTCGTTCGTTTAATCGATTGAAAATAATACGAAAAAAAAAATTTCACACACGCGACAAGCGCCGGAGAACAGGCGAAATCAGATGTCGGCCGGCCGTTATGCAAAATACGTCCTCCGACGTATTACGTAAGTGAGCACGAGACGAAGACGAGCTGCAGCGTTACGCACGGATAAATCAAAATTATTATTCAAATCCAGATAAAGATAAAAATATATATGCAAATCCAAATTTATAGCCTTTTCTAATGATAAGAAGAGAACAGAACCTGTAAAAAAACTAGATTACTATCCACAAAAAATTTAATTGCAACAACATAACGTCATGTACCTGTCCAAAATTACCAAAATTGAAAATGGAATATTCATATAGACGATTTATTAATAATTAGACTCAGAGACAACTAACTTACTTTTTCATTATAGCAAAAAAAAAAATATTAGATAAAAACCTAATCAGAATCACATACTTTGCAATGGCTCGATCAATAATACGGGGTGGATGCAATGTCAGTTTAAAAAATAAATTATTAATAAGAGATAAAAATACTTAATGAAAATCATTTTAAACAAACCAAAAACTTTTCCTTCGTGTGATTTATTTAAATTATTAACAGTACTTGATATAGAAAATCTATATAAAAAACAGGCAATATGTTTTATTTACAAAAATAATTTGTTCAATACCAAAAAACGGTATTTTGAAATACCGTTTGTTCATACCAAAAAAGCATCCAATGTCTTTTCTACAAATTGGATTAATTAAAAAGGAATTATTAGTTTGTGGTAATTATTCATATTTTAAATTAAAATTAAAAAAGCGGACATACTTCACACGATGTGTGTACTTCGCACGATGGGTGTACTTCGCACGACAGGTGGTATTCTCTTGACGGGCGTATTATATTTTAAAGAAACGATAAATCATTTCTTCAGTAAAACGATTCTGAACGAAGGAAGTTAATAATA
>JAIPRM010000187.1:0-15408 GCA_025469315.1 Stegophylla sp. TES_Ste_2020 | reverse complement strand
TGTTCAATAATGCAATAAGTCTAGTTGTTGCGTGTATTTAAGTAGAATTTTAGTTCAATAATGCAATATGTCTAGTTATTTCAAGACTAACTTTGTAATATTTTGATTCAATACTGATATATTTGCTTAAGTACTCCTTGTAAATTAATGATTTGATTTGATTGATGAAAAGTTTTGATTGAAATGTATTATAATTGGGTTTTGCTTATTAGTAACAAGTGCATTCCAAATTTGGATATTCTATTTATAAACAAAAATTAAATATAGTAATTTGAAAATATTAGGTTTTTTAAAACTGTTATATCTCAATTATGTTTTTTTTTGAGTTATTGCAGTTTTGAACTGAGGCGTCGATATAATTGTAACAAAAACTTTCCAATAATTATGATAAAATATTTTTAAAAATGTAAAATCATTCCTGAAAGTCTTAATTTTATTAGGAATATGACCGATAATTTATAAAAACTACATACAATTGTAATATGAAATAATGATGTAGAAATTTTAAAAAATGACGTCAAAAAGCATAATAAAAAAAAAAAATGCATTTATATCCAAAACACCTAAAAATGTAAAATTAAATTTTCATATTTTGAATCAGGAAGGCATAAATCATATTTTTAGCTTGGAGAACATTGCATAGGATTGAAGGAAAAAAATACATTTCTCATTAACATCCTATCTCTACTAATTTGATTTTTTGTGAACTCTGCTATTTGTAAATTTTGTGGCTATTATTATTTTTTCTCGTTGTAAAACAATTTTTCATTATTAAAAATGCTTGTTAAAATTATGATTTTACTAGGAAACAGAGCACGTGTATCCAGGCCATCAGTCCGTTTACCTATACCCAGAGATAGGTTAGTTGAGCTGAGTCCTCAACATAATAAAGCATGTATGTTATGTGGCCGAAAAGAAATCAGTGAATTGTTATATGGTATGCTCTATCAGTTTAATGATATTGTAGTCCATTACTTTTGTATAGTAAGTATATTGTGTTAAATTTTAAATTATACATTTATGTATATAATGTTACATCTACATTGGGTTACTGTTCTTTGAAATGGAAACGTCCATTTCACGAAATGGAAAAAATATCCCTCGACTTGCTTTCCAACGTGGGGATTTTTCTGCTTGATAATCAACTTGTACGATGTCAGAAGTGGCATGACCAAATTGTCCAGTCATTAAACTGCTTACTTCGCACAGCAAGTCGAATATCAAGCTGAAATGTCTTCACGTTGCACAACAAGCCAAGCCGATGGATATTTTTGATGTGCGGAGTCGACCAAACACCCAGTAAACTAACTTACTATTGTATATATAAAAATAAGCCGATATATGTCCAGAAATATTGATATTCAAATGACGGAACAATTTTCGTTATGTATATGTAGTATGTCCAATAAATACACAAACTTTTAAAATAAAACGTATTTATCAAAATTTGCTATAAATCAATTTCATCTCCTTCAAAATACTCTCCGTTCATAGTAAAGCAATTAGCCCATTTTCATTTCCATTGATTAAAACATCTTTCAAAGTCCTCAGAAGTTAAACTTCCCAAATGTCTTGTCGTTTTGCGCTTTATAGTTTCAACATCGTCCTAGTGCTGCTCCCTCATGACCATTTTACATTTTGGGAATAAAAAAAAAATCACTAAGGGCTAAATGAGGAGAATAATGGTGGATGGTCAAGTGTTGTGATCAAATTTTGAGCCAAGAACTCACTGGCCAGCAAAGACGAATGAGCAGGTGCATTATCGTGATCCACCTGTTTTCTCCTACCAAATTTGTTTGTACACGTCACACGCAATTTTGTAACCGCTTCAGCACTTCTACTTAAAAAATAGCATTTACTGTTTGTCTTTTAGGAAAATATTCATGGTGAATAATACTATGGTAATCATAAAAAATGATTAACATGGCTTTAATTTTTGATCTGCTTTTACAAAATTGTTTTGTTCAGGATCATTTTTTAACTCTCATTCCATGCTTTGAATTTTAAGTTCAAGACCGTATTCGTAAAACTATCTTGCCACCAGTGATAACTTTCAAGAAAATTAGGTGTTTGTGTCGATTTTTTCCAGTTAGCGCAGCACTCTTTTCGTCTCAACTTATGGTCCGTGTCATAAGCTTTGGGACAATTTTATGTGCACAATTTTCTCAATCTTAAATTTTCTGTCAAAATTTGTGTGCACAGGCCATTTTCCAATTCTTTGCATATCAACCAACATTCAAACAATCATTATTCGATCGGAAAGCACAAGAGACTACATACATTCAATGTTTTGGTCTTTACAAGTGATTGAAAGACGTCCTGGTTCCCCATCATCTTTGCAGTCTTTGCGGCTCTCTTGGAAACGCTTAATCCACTTAAAAAGAGCTATTTTCTTTAAAGCACTATCTTCATAAACAGTACTTAACATTTCTTGAAATTGTACCGAAGTTTTTTCAAATTTCATCAGAAATTTGATGATTATTCTTTGTTTGATTAATCCGTCTATCTCTATTTCTACAAAAGAAAAAAAACTAAATAATAAATAAACCTTACACTTGTGTGATTCGTGTAATATTCTTGATGATCGGCCGTTTACTGTCACATCAGTAGTTGTAGTGTGTGCCCAGAATAGTAAGAAGCCATACTTTGACCCATAGACTTCTGTAGATAACCAGTTCGCGTATTTATTGGACATACTACATAGTTTAGGTATCTATATCACGAAATGTTATCCATATTGTGTAATTATGTAAAGTGGAGAAATTGAGGTTCCATTTTGTGAAATGGATACAAACGTCCATGAGGAAATGGATAATAATGCAATGTGGATGTGAAATATATATATATATATATATATATATTATGCAATTTTATAATATCTTTGTAAAATTTAATTGTTTTATTTTTAGTTATTATCTTCAGGGGTTGTTCAGAAAGGTAATGATCAGGAAGAACTTTTGGGATTTTTATTAAAAGATATTAAGGCTGAATTAACTCGAGGAACTAAAGAAGTCAGTATATTTTATCTTGTATTATCAGTGTGTAACATAACTTTTTGTTTATAGAATTGTTTTTACTGCCTTAAAACGGGTGCCACTATAACTTGTTGTGCACCTAAATGCAAAAAAACATTTCATCTTCCATGTGGATTAGAAAATGGGTCTATGCACCAATATTTTTCATCATTTAAGTATGGATATTAGCTAAAGTTTTTTAAACCTTATAATTATTAATTATTATTTTTAGTTCATATTGTGTACACCATCGTGTAATACAAAACATAGATTTAAAAGATTTACAAAGTACCATGCCTGCTCAATGTTCTATTTGTAAAGAAGATGTAGCAGCAAATCCTATACCATCATCTATTTGGGCTCCATGTTGCAAACGTAATGCTTGGTTTCATCGTAAGTGTATTCAAGAGTTAGCATTAAATTCTGGTTATTCTTTTAAATGTCCATTATGCAACAATGTTGAGACATTTAAGAAGAGAATGCTTACTCTTGGAATATACATACCATCAAGGTAACATTTTATAAAATTATTATTAACTGTCTAAACATTCATTGGGTATTTATATAAATATTGCAATAAAGATCATGTGATTTTATACTCAGCTTATAATATACCTTATACAGGTACTTCTTATATATGGGCAATATAGTAGAATTTCAATTCACAAAATCAAAATTGTGACATCTATGTATAACAAAATGTATTTTAAAGTATGAGAGTTTTTAGAATTTTTAACAATTTGGAAGAAAAAAATATTTTTGTGATAATGTTTTTTTTTCTAATATTGCTTAAAAAATAAATTAACTTAACCTAACTCATTTTTTAAGCAGTATCTGTAAATAAGGTGTATTATTTAAAAAAATATATATTTTTTTTTAAATGTGGTAATAGGTATTTGAACTCATAACATTAAGCTACACAACATAATTTTGCGTTTTGCAATTTCCTATATTATTGCTCATTATAAAGACAAACCGTGAATACTAATAAAATTTAAATTTATGTTTGATATTAAATTAAAAATTAGTTAATTTTCAGAAATTTTTTTTTTATTTTGTAGTTTGAAAAATTGAAATAACTTTTTAATATATTAGTGATGTGTTTAATGTTATAAAATACCTATTCATAGTAAAATATTGCTTTTTGTATTTTTACTTTGAAATATATATACTCCAGTAAGACACTTTCATGGAATAAATAACTATCCAGTTATTATATTTTAGTGCAAAAGTACATAATAAATGTTTTACAAATTTTTTGGCTTAAAAGCCTTGAAAAACATGGCTGGGGCGCACCATTTTTGAGAGATAAAGAAAACAAATGTTTATTTTTTTGTTATAGTAAAATTAGTTATTGTAATTAATAGAGATCAGCATAAACATCTACATAATCATAAAACAATTATTTATAAATTCAACATATAAAAAATAAGTTTACTCTTGCAATTACTAAATTTAACCAATATATTTACAAATTGAATTTTAAAACTAGAAAAAAAACATATAACCATATCATGTGCAAGGCACAATAAGGTACATAAAAAAAGTATTAATTGACAATCACAATTATTTCTGGAATATTTTTGAATTGGTAAGTTTTTTAGGAATTGAATTTGTTATCAATATCTTTGATTTTATAATAAACAGATAAGCCAAAATATAGAGAAAATTAGGGACTAAAATTATGTTCTTACATGTTCCTGAGAGAAATAGCATTGATGAATGAAAAAATTTAATTTTAATATTTTTGTTCTTATTGTCATTGGACTATGGTCTGTCATGACTATTTGACTATTTATTCCTACACATCAGGGGGAGGGGGCGATAATACGGGTTTTGATTTGATTTGCCTAGATCACATACTTTAAGGTTCAGACATATACTAATATTAAATAATTTGTTTAAAACCTCAAATATTAAATCTTTTAAAACTATTTTATTTACGATAAAATAGGAAAGATAATATGAAAAAATAAATTTCCATGGAGAATATATACCATGAGCCAAAAATACTAAAACCAATGTTGGGTAGAAGTAACCAGATCCGTATAGTACTTCATTAAAGAACCATAAAACGCAAAATTTGTACTTTAGCTTTAAGCATATAATAGAATTATATAAAAATAATGGTACTGAAATGAATTGTTTATGATTCTCCATTCCCTAGTTATGAGCATTTAAAACATTGCGTGTGATGTCACTGATTCTATCGCGTGGCGGCGGCTGCAGCTGCTGCGGCCACCACACACAACACGTGCTTGATATTTTTTACAATTACCATAGGCTTACATTATAGTATTTTGTTTATTTTAAATGTAGATGAGTACATAATATTCTGACACAGCCATTCAATTGGATAAGATATCATCAAAATAAATAAGTATCTTCATAAATATAATATACCAACCATATTATATGATGGGTTTGCATTATTTCACTATTTTAGAAACTTAATGAACATGGTATCTACTATTTATGTGTATTAAGTTACTGTTTTAATTTCCTATTTTTTTTTTTTTTTTTTTTTTTTGTGAGATGACCTTTTAACCATATAATTTTGAACCTACAGTGGATGATTTAGATATTAGATCGCCTTTCTGTTCACTAAAAAAAAACTACTGGATATAGGTACATAAATAAATCATTATTTACTTGAGGTTAAATGTAAAAAATTCTCTTAAATTATAAAAAAACATTAATACTATTAAAATCAAAAAAAATTTTGTTTGAAATCGGATTCTAAAATATTTTAATTGTTGTACTGAACAATTAATTATATTACTGAAGAAGGGTTTATTTAAATTTGTATTAAAATTATTAATTAATTTCATCATAAAAAAGTTACTAAATACAATAACTGTTATAATTAAGTTTAGCAAACTAATAGCAGACTATCCGATCTATCAAAACTAACACAGCGTACGACCACACTCTATCAAGGCGCACTACTATTTATTACATAACTTTTATATATAAAATGTATAGGTCCATGAAAAAATTTAATTACAGGTTTGCCTCATGGGAAGCCGAGCCCAATGAATTTGCTGAAATTTTAGAAAGACCTAGTTTGTGTAATATTGACAACTGTTTATGTCCTTTTCCACAAAAACAACAGTTTAAGGAAGACATGTAAGTAATTTAATTTTATTAATAGGTTTAGTATAGACTATACAATTATCTAAACTAAAATTCAAAAGATATTTCCAGTTGAATTATGAAGAACAGGTTAGTTAGAAGATATTTTTTGCTTTATATTGAAACAAGAGTGATATGTGAGAGCTTATAGAGAAGTATAGAGAGAAGAGTTAATATATATTATATATTTTTAGATATAGAGAACTGAGACATGTCCCAAGTGAGGTTTATAGTGTCTATTGAATTGAAGAAAGGTATACATTTTGTATGTCAGGTGTCATAGAATATTATAATATATGAATGAACAAATATGATTTCAACCTCCATGGCTGTGCAGTAATTTTGAAAAGCCATGAACAATATAGCCAAAACAAAAAATTACGTGTATGTGTATGTTTGATGTACTAACAGTTTATTTTATATGGTTAAAGCTAATTTTACATAGTGCTTTAGTTATACATTAATTTACTTACATACTCCTAATTTTAAATTATTGTCATATTATTATAACAATGTATGTAATGCTTTATTATTAAATTTTCTTATTATTCATTATAACGTGTATAATTTAAATTAAGCTGTTAAAGGACTGTATAATCATACAGTTAATATTTCTCTAATGAGTGTATGTCATGAAATCGTTATGAATTGTAAAGTGGGCCCATGGTGTACAAAAATTGAAGCCTCTGGTCTAGCTAGAGTATGAGTATGAGGATAAGTATAGATATGTACCAGGGTTTTGCTCAACTCTTGTCTATTTTCTATATTGATGGGGAACTGTGTTGCATGATGTTTGTGTTGTATATGATTTAATTTTGGTAAGATTCTCTGGCTGTGAGGTTTTTAAAGATGGATGTTAATAAAAAAAAAATGTAAATTGTATATCAGATGAATAGGCAAGCATGACTGCTATGTTGGTGTAAGGGAGAGGAGTAGGTGAGTATCGGGGTTCTATTTTATATGAATCACGGACAATTTATCGCCAGACAATTCACTGCGTGAGAATTTTTATTATTATTAAATAAATCACAAGTTTTTAAGTATAAAAATAGTATGAATATATTCGTTACAAAATAAAATCAGCATATAAATTTAAATAGGTACAAAATTAATTTAAAATTTTTAAACTAAACATTTAATTGAAAATTGTGGAGTGACCAGTTATGTAAACTCTTATTTTTTTTAATACCTCAACAAGATGTAAATGTATATAAATAATTATATAAAATGCATTCAAATTACTTTTTTTTTTTCTGGCCCTCGAGATTTTAAAGTTATAAAATTTGAAGAAAATATGAAGACTAGTGTTTATGGTCATGATAATAATCTAAAATTATAATAACTGCTGGAAATTTATATGATATTTATATAACCAGAAGTGAATTGTCTAATGATGAATTATCTGGATGTTGAATTGCTTGGCTGTAAATTGTTCGGATACCTTTATGTGTTGTATTAATAGATGGATATTTCATCTATCTATTAATACAACATATTTGTTGTATTGTTGATGTAGCTACAAAGGAGATACAGGATGAAATACCATGAGAAAGGTGCATGTTGTTTGCTAATGATTAGTCAAGAGTTAATGAGTTTAGACAAATCATGAAGATGAATGATGACAAAGTAAGATTGAAAGGTTTAATATTTACATAAGGTCAGTAGCTTACCATACTAACGAATGCAGAACAACCATCATTACTTGTCTTTACTTAGCATATCAGATTATAAAATGAAACTAATTATATACAACTATCACTGATCAAAAGTCAATGGAGTTGATAATTCATATAAAATAAAATTTAAAAAATATGTAATTTTATTTATTTTTATATACAGTGGGCCATGGGAAATAGTACTCTGTCATACCTGTGGTTCAAATGGAACTCATGTATTGTGTAGTTCTTTGAAATGTGGTGAGCAATGGATCTGTAAACCATGCTATATAATAACAGGTAGGATTAATATATCTGTTATAACTAGTATAATTTTTAATTACCTTAATAATTACTATAAACTTCAATAATGTTAGTATAGTGTTTATCCATGTAATACATAATATTATGTATGTCTGTAACTTGGTGCTTCATACATTGATTCAATTTCAAAATTAATTTTTTTTTACTTTTTTATAATATAATATTTAATGAAAAAACTTTTTTTTTTCATCCTATGAATCATCAAGAGCTTTTTGTGATTATAAAAGTTCTTCACAATTTCCGATCATCATTCTGAATTTATGATTCCTTGTTGTGCCGTATTCTTTTTACTTTATCCTTTCATCTCATCCTGTGTCTGCTAGTCTCTTGTCTCTTAGTTGTCAGTTGAATTTTGGCTAATCTTTTTGCTTACAGTCTATTTAGTTATTTTGCTTTATTAAAATGAATAATCTTGGCTTCTTTTTGAAGTTCTATTTTGTGAAATTTCATCATGGAAAAAATAGATTAAAAAACCAAGTCAAAGATAATTGTAGTTATCCTGGTGCGGATACAGACAGTGATGGCCATGATGAAATGTAATCTCAAACTTAAAAATATTGAAAAAAGAGGAAACACCAATCGATGGCAAACCTTTAATCTAATTTTATTTTGTATTTTTGGATATAACATCTTTAGTTCTACTATTCTATTTCTTAATTATTTTTAATGCTAAGTTTGAAGATATACTGAGATATTTTTCTTAGTTAATTTGAAATTCAAATAACAAAAATAAATAAAAATATGTTACTAATTATTTTTAATAAAACCTATTGAATGAATTATTTTCTTGATGTATAAAATATGAATTTCTATAGATCCTATAAATGTCAAAAGAAGACGTGTTGAAATAAATAATGGTGTTTCAAATACTTTGAAAGATGAATTGGCTTTAAATAATAATAGAAGCCTAAGACATACCAATACAAGAGAAGTGTTGCACAATAATGGAGCTAGAGAATCTATAGGGCTATATTCCAATAAGGAGAGAATACAAAATGAACCTCAAACAGTCAATGATTCAGTTGTGGTATCAGATGAAAGTAGTGGTCATGATAGTGATGTAGAGGTAAATATATTTCTTATAAGTGATAATTATACATAGTTTTAACTTCTTAGGGTAAAATTAATGTACCATTTTTAGATTTTGAGCAAAGCTTTTTCAATGATGTTGTATTTATATATCTAATTACTTTATTGACTAGTAAAATTAGCCCTGAAATGTTGTTTCACCTTTATATAAATAATTATCCATAAGAATATCAATAAAAAAGGTGTTTCTAGTTCAATTTGAGTTTTAGGTAGGGATCCTTGGCATAATGCTAATTGGGAATCATTGTAGTAATGTTAACAAACAAAGGTGTATAAGATATTATTTATTTTTGGTGCATAATATAATAGTAATTTTATATTACCTTTAGACTTATTAATTCTACAATGATGATGATGATGATGATTATTATTTAAATTACTGACCAACTTTATCAAATGGGTTTTGAAAAACTTAAAAAAAAAAAGATGCCTGTAGTAATTAATAAACTGTGCTCAATTAATTTTCTCGGTTCTTTATTATTTATCTTCCATAAAAACATTTTTGGATAATTACTTAAGTTACCAATTATATTGAATTACTCTAAAAAATGCTACATTATTTTAGTAAGTGTTATATTTTTTATAGTGTATTACTTATGTTGAACCACCTGAAATGGAAATGGTGCCAAGAATACGTTCCGTTCAATCAATAAGTATGAGCACGTATAATAGATATTTCCGCAGAGCTTCCACTTCTCCACTCCAAGTACTTCAACCTAGAACCATCTCTCTAGGTGTACCTGAATGTAAGTATTATAGAATGGACAAATTTTCAATTTAATATTATTACAATTATTTGGAAGTGATACTGTTTATTATTAACATGATTTTAAAACTTAAATATCTTAACTAGTAATACCATTAAAACATTCATTATTGACCTCAACATACACACACATACATACATTTATATATATATATGTGTGTGTGTGTGTGTGTGTGTGTATATATACATACATATATATAAATATATATATATATATATATATATATTTATACAGACACACACACACACACACATACATATATATATTCATATAAGCATTCTCACCCCCTTTTTTGGCAATAAAAATGGAAATATTTTACTTTTTTTATTAATGTTTACTATAAAAAAACATGTTCTCCATAACTTTTTTGTGTCGTCTTAATGATTTTCTGTGTAATACAAACTTTCAAATGGTTTTAATTTTTATTTTAATTGTGTAATTTTATTTGGGTTATTTTTTTTTTTTAATTTTGATGTATTAAAATTAAAATTTTAATGAATTGTTGAAATTTAAGTATTAAGGATAATAGTCTCTTGGATATATATTTTAGTTACCCACTTCTTACATAATTATTATGAATCTATGATTTTTCCAGCTAATATCTAATTAATTCGTAATGTTGTAAAATTCAAACAACTTGTTAAAATTTTGATTTCAATGCATAAAATTTCATAAAAAAATTACCTGAATAATAATTCGTGGTTATAATCAAAGGGGTTGCCGTTTAAAAAAAGTAATAATTCGGATCACCAGAGGACAATATTAAGGTTATATGAATAAAAAAGTTATAGAAAACATAATTTTTGTAGTAAGTTAATCATTTTACCCAAAAAATTACAAATTTCATTTTTATAGTCAAAAAGTGGATGAATACGTACAACAAATTTTCCTATGTATGTGTATGTATGGGTGTTTATAGGGTGTTTCATTAAGATATGACAAGTATAATAACTTATTCTATTAATATATTTTTTTTTTTTAACAGCAATAATGTATATATATTTTATATCCCCAAATTTTCAATTCTATTCTACTTTTAGGAAAATTCTAATTTAAAATTATCATTTTGTGAATCTGATTTTTAAAAAATATTAATGTTTTTTAATTTGTAATAAATTTATTTATGTTTTACAATTTTTTTAAGTTTGCAAATAATTTAATAATATTGTTTAATAAGGCATAATATCACCAATTGACGTCATAATGTGTCCATTTAATATCTGTAATATATTATTTAATATCAATTTAATCTAAATAAAATAATCGTCTTAATATCACAATTTTAAAGTGCTTATAACTTGATTGAAATTTTAAATATCGGAAAAAACCCACATAGATAATATGGTCTTATCTTTAATTTTGTTAATTGGTCAATTCTTATATTAAAGTTGGTTATATTAAATTGATTCTGCTGAACAAGAATTCGCAATGTTGTACGTTGATAAGACAAAGACAATACATATGTATGTAGCGTCCTCTTAAAAAAGCGTATTATAAATTTTTAAAATGTTATTTTACTTACATAGAAAAATATATTATTCTAGTTCTATGTAAATATAGCATTTGATTGAACATATTAAGTGTTTATTTATATTTTTTTCAGGTATTGATTTGACAAATTCAGATGACGAAAATGAAACCCTAAACCAGTAAAACATATTTAATGAAATTTATTGAAGATTGTACAACTGATGAAAACCTAACAGGAATTAATTTAATGAGACTACTCAATCAATAAGACTGCTCAATTAATTTCTTATTCATTTTTTCTTATTAATAACTCCAGTTTTGAGACCAAATTATATATACCTCTTGTAATTTAATTTACCCAATTGTATGAAAAAAAAAAAAAAAAAAAAAAAAATTATATATTTAGTAATAAAATTGTAAAACAATGCAGGGACTGTTGTTTTAGTATATATTTTGTTTCAACGTCTTTGGCCATGATCACAGTCATAAATAATATGATTACCATCGGCCTATGCAGTTTGTATAAATGAAAGTGGCGACAGAGTTTCTCACTTTTTTCCGAGTACTAGCTAGCGTACTTAGTGAACATCTGTTGCAATTACTAAGTAATATTTGAAGTTAAATATGAGAGGGGTAAAGATTTTTCGCTTTATGTAAGTGTTTATTATGTTCATTAATGCTTTTAAATTTAATCTTATTATACTCAATTGTAAGTATTGAATGACTTAAAGCACTGATATAGGTTACACGGTCTATAATTGAGAAATAGTCACATCCTACTAGCATTAAATACTGTCATTATTATACAACTCATTATTATAATAATTATCATTAGAAAATAAAGTTTTAGCTATTATTTACTGTATTTGATTATTGGTTATAGTATAATGCCTATCATTATGTTATAACTATTGTTAGCATTCCTGCCACTTGTTAAAAGTCCTTGCCCAAATCGCATTTAGAACCTCTGAATCAGCTTTACCTGATTTCTTCCCCAGGTACCTTTTCCACCTCTTAAACTTGATAGTCGATCAGGGGGTGATGCTAGTACATTGATAGCATTGTAAGAAACCGTCCTATAAGCCAATGAGATCCATAGGCATGCTCGTCACTAAACTTTGAGGAGTTCAGCAACGATCGACTTATTATACAGAACGCTGGGGCGTTGTACAACATGAC
Organism: Stegophylla sp. TES_Ste_2020; assembly: GCA_025469315.1. NCBI lineage: Eukaryota > Metazoa > Arthropoda > Insecta > Hemiptera > Aphididae > Stegophylla > Stegophylla sp. TES_Ste_2020. The sequence continues at coordinate 2,775 of JAIPRM010000187.1, read as the reverse complement.
TGAGTTAACAACCAACATGTGCAACCTTTTTCTTGGCTCTTTAGAACCGCTGACGTTAGGCATTAGTCTAGAGAGAGTTGATGAAAAAATGTATAAGCTATTTAAAATTAAGAACCTTTAAAATCTTTATTTATTAACAATAAACACTAGATTTTAAGTTAATGTCAGTCATGATACTCAATTTACAAGTATTTTCACTGGATCAATAACAGTACCTAATAAATATTAAAAATTAATCAGTAAATTATTATATTATTATTTTTCCTCATAAAACTGTGTTCAAGTGGTACCTATTACAATTTTAAACTTTAATTTATAAATAGAAGGAAAATATGTTACTAACTGAATAAATATTCCTAGTTAGTTATCTAGTATAGTATAGAAGTCTCTTAATGAAAATTTGATTTATTGACATCGTTTGTACTTATTGTGTTAACAATTTATTTTTCTATGTTCACTTAATCTATACTTTTCAAAATGGTATCATTTAATAGTTATATAGGTGAGTAATTAAAACACTATTTTGTGTTTTTTTACTAGTTTTTTCTTACTAGTCCTTTCTTTAAAATATTTTATTTCTAAACTAAGTTTAATTAATGTAAATAATTGTTATTCTTATTTTGTTGATTGAATAGAAAATATTAGTACTGTACACTGGTGTTGCAAATTTTACTGATAATTTTTCTTAAATTTATGAGTTGTTACAAAAAAAAAAAAAATTAGCTGCTTATTTGGTACTGATCCATTTTTGAATAATATTAGAATAGTTTTTTAATTATAGACTTTCCACGGTTTATACAAAGACAATTATTTGAAATATACATATCGGTTTCATCGGAGGATATTTGTACAACACTTTTGAATTTTGTTAATTCTGAGGAAATTTAGTCTCTTGTTAAACCTTCACGTGTACCTTATTACCTTAAATTGCTTAAAAGTAGGAGATTCAAACTTCCATTAGTGAATTTCAAAAACAATGGCAAAAATACCCTCAAACCAAAGAACATTTTGAACGGGCAAATGAAAATGTATGATTATGGAATTTTCACAAATTCGTTATGTCAACTATTTCATTTCGTGAATGCTGTTTTCTGTAATTATAACCAGCAAGCAATCGTGTGTTGTGTTGCCTATACACGTGCGTGTAAGGCGTTATTTTGTTTTCATACTTGGCACAACCATGCCGGGTTGTTGGATATACGTATATATATATGTGTAATATTGTAGGTTAGATTCCGGTGAGACACCGGTTAGACCGGTGGGATTCTCTTGACGGGTGTATTGAATTTTAAAGAAACGATAAATCATTTCTTCATTAAAACGTTTCTGAACGAGGGAAGTTAATAATATAAAAAAAAAATGTTAGAAAAATGTCCAAAATTTTTTTTTCACTTTTCCAAAATTTTCTTGCGTCAAAATCTTTCTTAAATGATTTTCTATCTATGTTCAAATTTTCATATAGTTCGGATTAGTGCTGAGCATGTAATCCGGTTAGAAATTAATTCCTTAATCAGTTTAAACCGGATTAAGGTAATCCGGATCGACAATTTGGATTGATAATCAAAATTTTTTTGAAAAAATTAAAACACACCAATTATTTATTATACTCTCTGTGTATATATATATATATATATATATAATATACACACATTTTATTTCATAACTGGGACGGATTGAATCTGAAATCCGGATAAAACTGATTGAATCCGAATGTGGATTGAATAACTCTAATCCGGATTCCGGATTAGTCAATGAGTTGCTCAGCACTAGTTCAGATCAAAAAATGATGGTTTCTGAGTCGTTTTTGTCAAATTTTGGGTAGTTTTTTCAAAAAAAAAACTGAAGAATTGAGAAATTCAAAAAATGACCTCTTTAAAGTACAATCTAGTGGCAAATCCGGTTTGAAAAAGTTACTGATCGAAACTTTTTGACAAGTATTTCCGTACGAAAAGTTGTACACAGAAAAAAACAAAAATAATAAACATCATTGTAAAAACACAAGCTTCTTCACTTCGTTCAGAATCTAAAATAATAAATACATAAATAATAATAATAATAAATCTAATAAATTATATATTATAAATCTATAATAATAAATAATAATAATAATAATAATAGATACAAAAGTAGGTATATAATATACGACCTACGATGTATATTAGCGGTTGGAATTAATTGCAAAGATACTTGAAGTGAATGATGGTATATAGTAATCAGTGCCGCGGAGCTAGGAATTTTAACGCCCTGTGCCAATTGTAATATTATGTGCCACCCTTATTTTACTTGTAACAATCTTTCAGAAATTGAAATCTGAAACAAACGCTCTCCCTGACGAATATCGGCAATAGGTAATTCGAACAAAAACAATGCATTTAATAATTACACAGCACGGTAATTTGGAGTAATTTTTGCCCAGGGCAAAATTAAAAGTATTCGTCCTTAATTTCATTTATTATTATTATGCATTTCATTCTTATTTAATTGAACATTTTTTTTTTTTTTTTTTTACAACGTAGGTATTTTGAACATTGATATCAGACAATAGTGTTTATGTGTACACCTGCACTAAATCTTTAATCAGTAAGGTTTTATAAAATAAATAAATTATTTATTATGCCTTTAAAATTTAACACATCCACACCACAAGTACCAACACTAATTTATGGATGTGAGGTATGGCCTTTAACTAGAAAAATGGAACAAAAACTCACATCCTTCGAAAACAAAATTCTGAGAATCATCTGCGGCCCACAATATGACAACGAACTAGGATGC
>JAIPRM010000186.1:55198-66110 GCA_025469315.1 Stegophylla sp. TES_Ste_2020 | reverse complement strand
TGAAAATATAAACTTGGATAGAAAATCCTATAAAAAAGATTTTGGCGTAAGAAAATATGTGAAAAAGAATTTTGGACATTTTTTTTTTTTCTTATATTATTAACTTCCTTCGTTCAGAATCGTTTTACTGAAGAAATGATTTATCGTTTCTTTAAAATTTAATACGCCCGTCAAGAGAATACCACCCGTTGTGCGAAGTATGTCCGGCTTTTTATAAAGTTCGGATCAAAAAATTATGGTTTTCGTGTCTAAATAATTTTGCCTTTTTTCACAATTAAAGTGCTTTTTTATAGTATATAATATATTGCCTTAAAATCCGAACCCTATTAATATTGTAACAGTATATTTGTATTAAATTTCCAAGTTTTGTATCAAGAAGTTAAAATTTTATTAAATAAAAACTTACTAAAAGATGTAATTTCAAATATTTTAAGTTCTATATTTAGTTCAAAATAGGTCAAATGTTTCTGAAATTTGTATGAAAAATGTGTGACTATTTTTAATAGGTGATAAAAGTTTCAAGTTCAGGGCTCAATACATTCTTTGTCCTTAAAATCTAAAATAAATTTTTTTAATATTATATATTATATTGAATTATTGTTTTTATTGTTTAATTGAATTTATATTATTTTAGAATGTGTATAATTTTCATTGTTTTATTTAAATTTTTCTAGATGGTATGTTTGAAATTATCGGAAACATTTGTTTTTCTTAATATACCTTCAGAAGTACATAATGTTTCACAATCCAATTCAATTTCTTCACCATTAATAAAATGTGAACGACTGGATGTTTTACCAGAGTTAGAAACTGGAGAATTGGAAAGTGATGATGATGTTCCAAAACCTATCACTAGCACTCCAAAAAATATAGAAAAACAAGATGACCAGAAACAAATGAGATCAAGGAGGAGCCCTTCATTTTGGGAAGACTCTCTTCATAATTACCCATCGAAACACAGAGATGATAGACATAGGGAATCAAATCGTTATTCAAACAATTTTTATCGTGATTCTAGGAACAATAAAAAATATTGGTAATAGCAAACACAACATTATTTAAAATTTTGCTAACTTAATTAAATTATTTCTTACAATAAAAAAGAAAAAATAATAATAGCAATTATTCATCTACTAAATTATTTGCATTTTTAAAAGATTTGTTATGTAAGATCTAATATTATATAAATTTATTTTGTTACTAGTTCTCATAAACGGTATCATGATAATCATGGATACTCACGGATCCAAAGGACCCATGGAAATATCAAAAGAGAGTACAGTGGTGATCATTTAGTAAGAGATATTGAAAGATCAAAGTATAGAGATGATAAAAGAAGAAATTATCGTGACTTTAGTGCTTATAATGACCGTAAAGCTAGAGATCGGTTGGAGGAGCCTGAACGGTTTTCAACTACACACCGAAAGTAATTAACATTAAATTCTAAATTAAGTACAGCACAAAATGATTTTATTTTATTTCAAAACTCATAGTTTGTTATGGCCATTAAAAAGCACTACATACGAAAAGTATTTCTGAAAGTGTTTTATTTATTTTTTGCATTTGACAAACATTTCTCAGGGGAAATCTGAATTTTAATTTTCCCTCTTCTGTGTGTTTCTGACTATTGGAATAACTACTAAGATTTACATATTGCACTTCTATAATACAAACTGCATAACTCAAAACAAAAAAAAATACTTGAAAGATTTAATTAAAAATTTTGGAAATTGAACATTTTTCGAGTTGTGCTGTTTGTATTCTATGGTTGCAATATGTATTCCAAGAATACAAACGACAAGTCAAAAAATGTTTGGAACATTCCATTTCCAAAGTTTTTAATTACATTTTTCGAATATTTTTTTTTCAGTTATGCCGTTTGTATTTTAGAACAGCAATATTATGTCTCACATTTACATGTAGAAAATATTATTAAACCTAATTGTATAAGAAAAAGTTTTGACTATTTAAAATAAATCAAAATAAATAATTTTTATAATGGTATATATTATGTACTATTACATTATATTTTACTATAAATTAATTTATGTTATTATTATTGCTTTAACTAACATAAAAAATTAATATTTTAGGTCACAAAATGAAAAGCTAAATAGAACTGAAGATATTGTTAAAAAAGCTACTAAACGACCATTAGATCGAGATGATTATAAGGTAAATTATTTAAAACTCATTTTTGTTGCTCTAGAGCAGTAGTTTTCACTCTACCATCAAAATATGCTATAACTGTTATAAAGGGTATTCCTATGGTGTTCAAGAAAATAATGCTTAAAAAAATATGGTAAAAAAAAAGCTCCAGCAGTAGGGAAAAAAATCCAGAAAAAAGTCTTGGAACTAGGAAACAAAAGCCTCAGAATAATTACCAATTAACAAATCGAAATGTCCCCATGTTGCTCCTTAATTCAAGAAACAAATATAAATTGAGCGGAGTGAAACGACGTGTTTCAATATATGTGCTCTAACTGTTAATAGTCATCAATAAGGAAATATAATTAACGCATCTATGAACACGAAAAGGGCTTTTTTTCCTAGATTTGTCCCCATAGGGTATCTCCATATTACACCGTGTACACTCAAGGTTTTTTTTTTTTTAAATCAGGTATACAGCCATATACTTTCAAGTCTCAGAGAATTCACAAAGAGAATGTTTTTCTCATTGTTTTCATCTTTATTAAAAATCAAATAATATATATTTTTGTATAGAAAAATGTTAAATATCAGAATTACATTAATGAAGTCAAAAGAAATAAACAGACTTCAATTTTCATAAATTTAAGTTAATAACATTGTGTCGGGGCTTGTTTAAAGACCATGGAAATGGCAGATACAATGTTATAGTCAGTTCAGTAAATTACTCTACATTTGACAATAATAGCATATTATTTTAATCTAAATGTACAGATGAGTATTGTTTTAAATTGATTAAAATTACTTAATGGTGACCCTCGATGGGATTATAGCAGGTCAAGTGAGAAACACCCAAAATAAAATCCTGGCTACAATAATTATATTATACATTAAATTTCTAGATGTCCATTAGTTTGTACTTAGTTGACTTGTTATATGTTACGGTTTTAAATTCTGTGAAAAGTGAGAAGTATACCAATTTTAATTTATATACCAAAATTGTATGTTAAATTTTCATATTTAACAAATAATTTAAAAATGTATTAAATTTTTATTTTTATTTTAAGTAAACCCTCATAAGGTAACATTTTTTTAAATAATTGAAATACATTAAACATGTCGGGGTTGTGAATAGTGTTAACATAAGTTGTTAAAAAAATGAATGTTACCTATGTCAATTTTTTCTCAGATCTGTATTTCATTAATATATATAATTGTAGTCTAATGAAATATGCAATTTTGTATTTATTAGGACCAAAATTGGGTACCATTATTGCCCATTGTATTACTACTAATATTACAACCTTATTTACAATTATATGTATACTAAGAATTGGCTTAAAATTATATTTAATTTTACATTGTAATTTTTTTCTATTTTAATTTTTTCAGATTCCACAGAAAGTGTCTAAAGTAGAACACCAACGATTATTAAAAAATGTGGACGTTGATGAATTTTTGTGTGTAGTACATGGACAAAAATAAATCATATTTAAAAAGTTAGATATTTTAAACAATTAATTTAGGTTTTATAATAATAATTATATGCTGTGTAAAATATTGTGATCCACAAAATCTTTTCTGACTCTTACAACATACTGTTAAGTCATCAATTGCATAGTTTTGTTTGTACAGAGTTATTGATTTTTAATCTATATTTGTATAATATATATTTTAAGAGAATATATTGCCATTTTTTTAACTACATATAATCATAAATTTTTAGAATTTAAGAGATTAGGATTTCAACTACTTACAAATTAATTGAAGAAAAATAAAAAACACAAAAATATGTTATAAAATATACAGGTGAACATTTATTTATGTAATGCTCATTAATACAGTAAATAATATTAGTGGTACAAATACAGTAAATTAATTGTTTATAAAAAAAATGTGTTCATAATACGTGTAACAACACAAGTTACATGTATTGTATTAGTGCTTGTATATTATTATTAACATTTCGTTGATAAAGTACCAAAAGTGTATAATAGACATCTAATATGATTATATTCGTATACTGTTTTATTTATTACATTTAACAATTAAATAAAAAATTAAAACATAAAAGACAACGTCACAAAAATGATGTTATTTCATAAGATTAACAGTAAAAACAATAAACTTAATTTTAAAACGTACTAACATAAAAAATGTTACTTCAATATGTCTTGTGCCGAAAAAAAAAAATATATATATATAAGTACAAAACTTAACATGTGCTATTGTACCATTTTTATTATATTACTAATTTAGATTCATAAAAATATTTGGGCTTTTGTTCAGTAAGCTATCTTAACATTATTTTAAATTTTATATTTGTTCCAAAGTATCCTGGGTGCTACCATAAAGGGAAAATATTCAGGATAATGACGAAACATTTTTCAATAAGGTATCAAGCATTAAAATTATATGATACTAGTCTACCCGGCTGGTATTAACTGAGTTGGTCAATTAATTGTTTTCTCATTAATGTTAAATTATTATCTTCAATCCAAGACTCATTTCACCCATTTATCGATTTTCAAAAAAATCAAAAGTATCTACTATCTATCTCCTCTCTGATAGTGCAATTGATTCTAAAGTAGATAGGTTATACATCTTTGAACCAGATAAATAAATAGATAATTGCACCCGTTTGTTATCCCAGCCATCCTAAATTTGATGAATTTATGGAATGTTTATTTACTACTGAGAATATTTTAAGAAAATATGTGTTCAAATATTTATACCAGGAAAGTTAGACTTTAATATTTTTAATGATTTTGGAAAATCAACTTTTGGCTAGATAAAATAGATACTTTAAATAGTATACTGAACAACAGCCAATGCTTATATTTTATGAAAAAAATGTTGAGCCACTTACCAAAAACATGTAAATATTATGTGCCAAAAAAGTTTTTACTTTTAAACAAAGTATTAAATATGCTTTGCTATGATATTTTAACTATTAAAAGCATTATTATTTTTTTTTCTGAAAAGAAGATAGATTTTTTAAATGGTCAATTTAGAAAAAATTGTCATTGAAAATATTTAAAACATAGTTAATGAATAATAACTTATTTTTAACATAATATGTATATTTACAGTGACATAATTTAAGCTAGAGGGGCAAGAGGTATACACCTACAAAATATATGCACTTTTCTTAAATCAGTTATTTATTTTTAGATTATTTATCTTGACTTAAAAATTCCAACAAATCATAAAAAATGTACGTTAAATATTTTATACACAATTTTTATATATAAGTATTCAAAAAATAAGTAAAAACCATATCATCAATCAAGCTCAAGATAAGGGCCTTACTAGTATGCCACTGCATTATACGATTAAACTTGTAAGTGAGAAGTTTTTACAGTACTCAAATTACTATATTTTTTTAAATTCAAAGTTAAGAATCGCTGAAGTAAATTAAATGTTTACTGATTAAACAATTTTCATTTTATAACCAATAATTCCCTATATAGCAACCTACACATATTATTAATTATTAATAATTTATATTATTAAATTAATAGTTTTATGTTACTATAGGTTAGTCTATTGAAGTTAAAATTAACATATAATAATAAACTAGACCTATGATATTATATAGATACAGATATATAAAAACTGACATATATTTCATTAATTTTGTGAAATTACTCTTTTCATGAATATCCACATTAATTACACTGCAAAACCACAGTCCGCAATACAATTTCTCTTTACAGAGAATTCATGTTTATACTAATCAACAAGTTTATGAAACTGACAAACTTCATAAAATTATTAAAATATATTTTTTTTAGATATTAAGTATAGGACAAAATATTTTTCGTATACTGCAATTAATTTCAAAACTTACTGGATATACAATTAAAAAAAAAAAAAAATTAAAAATAAAAATCTATTTTACAAAATGGTTGAACATGTGTTCATTTGTTTTAGTTACTTAGCAAAATTGTTCTCATCATGAAAAGCTAACCTCTATGAAATATAAACCTTTTTTTAACTTCATAAAATACAAAACCACTCATCAAATTAACACTTAGAAATACCATGTATATTTTTTGAAAATGTGATTTATATGTCCATTCGTTTATGTCGACTAAATGGATACAATATTTTATGGTGAATAAAAAAATGATTAAATAATACGATTGTTGCAAAAAGCGTTTTTTGTTAAAAACAATACTACTGTCATTTTTATTACTTTTACAACTAAATTATTCTTTAAAATAATTCAATATATAAATAAACAAAACAAAAACATATAATTTAAAATATCTTGTTTTATAAATCTACCAGTCATCATAAATACAAAATATAAGTATAAGGTAAATTAAAAAAAATATATATATATTAAAATTGAACCATAAGAATTATGATCAATAGGGATGGCATTACGCTACCACACAATCGATCATAATAAGGTACCTTTAAATTACTTAGAAGTATGAGAGTGTAAAACGGAATACGAGAAACAAAATGACGGTTTAACGTGGACTAACTAACAGCCAAGTTTTTATATATTTTACACCAGCGGTTCCCAAACTTCTTCAACCACGGAGCCTTTTTTTAAGTGTTATTTTCTCCCGGAACCCCAAGATATATTTAATGTTAAGTTTAATTTGCCTTTGTTCTATGATACATAATATAAAGCATGTCCACCCCTTTTTCTGAGCATGAAAATGGAAATATTTTGGTTTTTTCTTTCGTAATTTTCAAGTCACTATAACAACAATGTGTTCTCCATAACTTTTTTTTCATTATATCACCTTTAGGATGATATTGAGGCATAACAAACAATTATTATTATTATTATATTATTAAATTTTTATGGTAGGGAGCCTTTGTGAAACAGTTGCAGAGCCCTAAGGGCTCCGCGGAGCACAGTTTGGGAACCGCTGTTTTACACAGTATTAAACATAAAAGTTACAGTGTTAACAGTTACAATAAAGAAAAAATAATATATTATATTAAGTATTTCTTATTGTTTCATCATAATTAAAATCTATATTTTTCCCCCGGACAAAGTTATATGGAAATTACTGTTGTATTTAAATTAATATTTAATTTAGAACTAACCTGTAGTGATACTAAAATTTTCATTCAAAATAATAACAAACTACTCTTGTTCATTTACTAAGTAAAAAACGAAAATTATATTAGCATACTGTGTTTATAGATTTGAGATTACTCTAGGTTAAAAATGAATAAGAGTATGTTGAATTGTTTATTCATTGGTTCATACTGTTTCTTAAAAATTGTTGTACAGAACAAATGACATATAAAAAAAAAAAAAAAGTCAATCTATTTCATGAAATAAACATTTCTTTTTCATACAGTTAAAATTTTTATTATGTAAGATATTATGTAGTTTGTTTTAAAAAATTTTACTCTTGTCAATGGCATGACAGGAAATTTTTTTGGGAGGGGTTCAATTTTGCGAAATATCTTGGTAATCTTTGTTTTGCATGTTATAAAGTTACTTTGAGGTTAAACAAGCAAAAAAAAAGTTTTATACTTGATTTCTTATTTAAAGGCTTTACATTGAAAAGTAATGAACATAATTCAAAAAATATTTACAAAAATTAGGTTTATTAAGTACATATATTAGATTTATTAGTTGTATGTATACCAAATTCAAACAATTTTAATTATTAATAGTTATCTCATGTTATTCAATAAACAATTGTATGTACTTCACTAAGTGAAAAAAATGGTATAAATTTTATGAAGTTGTAAGTTTACATGAAAAACATGATAGTATAATGATAGGACATTGTTTTAAAGACACCCACGTTTTCGGCCCTATATAATGCATACATTTTTTCATTTAACACACTAATATTTTTTTCAGTTATTAGTTTTCTTAATAAAAAATGAAATTTATGCATTTTACATGGTTTAAGGTAGAATGAGCATACTTAAAAATTCAACTAGCATACTTATTGGTTTATCTGTTAGATCTAATATTTGTCAAGCAATAATATTCAATATCTAAAAAATTAGTTTTTATTAAAAATTGTCAATAATGAATATAATTTGTTGTTGATTTAACAATCTAAAATATTACTTCAACCAATATATTTCAAAATGCTGTAAACATTAAATAATAATATTTAATTTTAGTAACAACATATATTTGTTTTTTTAATATACCTTTTTGTTGTTAACTATTATGTTACAAAAGCAGATTAACTTCACATATGTATAGTAGCAGCTGTATAGCGAGCTTCACCTTTTCTCCAGCCCCACTGATTTGGTCGATACTAAATAAACAGCAACAAAAAATAATATAGTAAATATACTACAAATAATAATAACTAGCGACTTAATTATTTACTAGCATTAAGAAAAAAGAGAATACTATAAGTAAACTAATCTATGAGTAAAAGTTAAGAAATCTTAAAGATAACAAGATGGCTTCATATTTTGTGGACTTACAACTAAATTGTATTTCAATACTAATTAAGTATATAACTTATTATACAATATTTAGATTCCGAGTGAAGCCAAGAAGCTAGGGCTTTTACAATAATGTTTATTTTTTATTTCTACTTCTTTTGTAAACACATATAGAAATACTTGTTCAAAAGTTTTGATCAGTAACTTTATAGATCTAAAATAGAAACCTAGATGGTATTTTAGAGAGTTTTTTTTTTCAAATTTCTCAATACTTTTTTCAAAAACATGGAAAATCTGACAAAAAATTTACAAAAAACAACAAAATATGCTATTATTGGAATTTCCGTAAAATCGAAAATTGCTTTTTAACAGAACATTTAAAATAATATAGCTAGGGACTTGAATTTTTCACCAACTACTAAAAATGGTCACGAGAACATCTCTAGCTACATTATTTTGGAAGTTATGTAAAAAATAAAAAATTGAATTTACCAAAATTTGGGTTATGCCATTTTTTGTCAATTTTTGGATAGTTAAGGCTTGCGCTTAGAAAACATATTGAGAATTTGGAAAAATGATTTCTCAAAAGTACCAACTAGACAAAATTTCCAATCTATAGAGTTACTGATCAAAACTTTTGAACTAGTATCTCTACTAGAAAAAGTGATTCCATACATACAAAAAAAAAAGAAAGAAAAAATACAGAGATTTGTAAAACCAACACATTCCTTACTATTTTACTCAGAATCTAAAAAAAAAATACCAAAATATTTTTCACATTATTCTTATCTATATTTAAATTTTTAAAAATTTGGAAAAAAAGTTTTAAGGATGTTTTTGTCAAACTTCGGGTAGTTTTCCCTAAAATTCGAAAAAACTTGAGAAATTAAAAAAATTATCTCTAGAAAGTACCACCCTAGAGCCAAATTCTGTCAAAAATTTTGGGCAATTATTTGTATAAGAAAAAAATGTTCACAGCTTTTTTATCTATATTTTACTTTAGTATACTTTCCTTTAGTTTGCTTTAATTTACTTTTTCTAATAAATAAAGAAGAGGAAAAAAAATTTATGAGAAAAGTGTCAAAAAAAATTTCCAATTTTTTTTTTTACATTTTCAAAATTTTCTTATTCCAAAATGTTTCTCATATTATTGTCTATCTATGTTTAAATGACCATTATAATATGATTAACATCACCGATAATATTATACTCAAATAAATGTTTGTTTTTATATTTTTAATTAAATTATTTAATAAACATGCTATATATATATGATGAAAATACAACTGTAAACTTTAATTTTTTATCAAGTTGTAAATCAATAAATCGAGTATCAGCCAAGTTTTAAGTATTTAAAAATGAGTCGTAATATTCACACAACAACATAAACAAAGTTCTTGACGGCGTCAAAATTATGATCTCATGCGTATTTTTTAAATGATCGTCACTCGCTCAGTAATGATTGTAGATATTTTTAAATTCTATCACTGTTTTTATCTAACCAAAAAACTACAATTTAAGATGGATTCATTTTTTCGAGATTTATGGTCCTTTATAAAAACAAAAGTTATTACTAGGGCAGAGAAGTTATAGGATTTGCATGTTTTTTTCTGAGCCTCTATTTTATAGCAAACCATGATATAAATATAATTCATAAGCCCCATAGTTGAAATATTAATTTTTTTTTTGCATATTTTAAACATTTTAAAAAAAACTGCATATTTCCATCAACAATACTAAATTAGAATCACAAGGAGTATCATTAACTGATTCAGTAACAACAATAATATTCACAAAAAATAATTTGAACGAAGTTGCAGGGGACGTTGGAATGAAAGTAAATACCAAATTTCACAAGTTTTGGGAAAAAATGATGGGTTTGCAATAATATTAAAAATTTTGAATGGAGAAAGTTCATCGATGGATGGCTTACCAGAAGATTTAATGGGAAATGATTTAATATTTTATAAATATGCACCAATTACATCTACAGACATCAAAAGAAGTTTTTCTCGTTATAAAATCATACTGGCTGACAATCGGCGATTATTCGACGTAGAAAATATTAAAAAAAGCCGGACATACTTCGCACGACGGGTGGTATTCTCTTGACGGGCGTATTAAATTTTAAAGAAACGATACATTTCTTCAGTAAAACGATTCTGAACAAAGGAAGTTAATAATATAAGAAAAAAATGTCCAAAATTTTTTTTCACATTTTCAAAATTTTCTTGCGCTAAAATCTTTTTTATAGGATTTTCTATCTATGTTTAAATTTTCATAAAATTCAGATCAAAAAATGATGGTTTCCGAGTCGTTTTTGTCAAATTTTGGGTAGTTTTTTCCAAAAAAAAAATTGAAGAAT
>JAIPRM010000186.1:20796-55098 GCA_025469315.1 Stegophylla sp. TES_Ste_2020 | reverse complement strand
ATTTTCATAAAATTTGGATCAAAAAATGATGGTTTCCGAGTCGTTTTTGTCAAATTTTGGGTAGTTTTTTCCAAAAAAAAAATTGAAGAATTGAGAAATTCAAAAAATGACCTCTCTAAAGTACAATTTAGAGGCAAATCTGGTTTCAAAAAGTTATTGATCGAAACTTTTGGACGAGTATTTCTATACGAAAAATTGTACACAGAAAAAAAAAACATTGTAAAAACACTAGCTTCTTCACTTCGCTCAGAATCTAAAACATTAGTTGTGCAATGCAATAATTAATCAGGTGAGAAAAAAGTTATTTTAAAACTAATTTTTTATTAATATATTTAATATTTATTTTAAGGATAAATCTAAGATTCAAGAAAACTATTCTGACTGCTGACAATCGCCAATCATTCGACGTAGAAAATATTTAAAAAAACTTAAGTTACAATGATCTATCTTTCATATTATTTTTTTTTTTTTCATTAAATATAATTATTTTTTGTGCATATTATTTTGCATATTTAATGGATTTGATGCATACATTCAAATTTTTCTGTGCATATTTCTCAAATTTTACCTCCTATAACTTCTCTGCCCTAGTTATTACATTTGTCAAATCATACTGGGATACCCTGTATACTTTCAAATTATTGAAGCACTAAATGGTAATTATAATTTTTTGACAATTTAAATACAACCTAATGTAATTAAAATCTTTAATAAAATATTTATATAGATAATATTTACTTATAAGCTATATTTTATCTAATAGTTTAAAATTTTTATCCAGGATCTATAATATTCTATACTTTCAACTTTTATTTGAAAGTGTTAGCAAAGTATGAATCAATAATTTTGCCGCTGGACTAAAAAATTGAACTTAGACTTCTTGTTTGCCTGGCGATTACTCTTATCGTTAAGCTACTTAGGGGCTAGTCTTATCACTGATCTTAGTGCGCTATTAAATGTTGCTAACAATAGTTAATAGAGCCTTATGCACTTATAAAATACTACTGAACAATAACATAAATAAGTATGAGTATGAACAAATATACAAAATAAATACAATTTATTATTTATTTATAGATTACTTACTCTTATTAGCATTTGTCCAGATCTGGTATGTGGGTTCAAATATGCATAAAATGTCCAGGCTAAAGACATTATAATTATTGAAATACATAATGCAATAAAGAATAAACTTGTATTAGAAGATGAAGAATTTGTATCTAAAATAAATCAAATCAAATCATGAAATAAATGAAGTAATATTTTACAATAAAATAAAAAAATATAAAATAAAAGATTATTACGAGATTCAGATTTAATGAATGTTTCCACGCTTGAATTATCAACAGCGAAAGGTAAAAGTGTTGTGATTTCAGGTGTACATATATCTTCATGATTAAGTTTTAATTTTTCACAATCTTTCTTGTACCAATCTTGACGATTTCGGTCTACTCCTGAAGAACACCGGTTATCACACCAATAACACTAAAACACAAGAATAATTTTTTAATTTTAATCCGTTTTGAAATAAATTTTATATTTCTCTATGAAATTATATGTTTATAATTCTTTATATATTACTTGTAAGTTATTGTCTTTTTGAATACAACTTGTACAATTCTTTCTTTCTAAGCATGTTGGTAAAGCAGTTAAAATTATAACAGTTTTATTTGTAACTTCATCTTCATGAAATGTTACTCTATGGTACTCATAAATAGTTTTCCGTCTAACAACTACAAATAAAAATTAAAATTAACTGATTAAAAAAGGATGCTGGTCACATTAAGTAATATAATATTAATATATATTAAAATATAATATTTTTATTATGAATTGTATGCTTAAAAGTAATGTAATTTTCTTTAAAAAATATTTTATTAAAGTTCGGTTGGTAAAGACTATATAAAATTCATTAATTTTCAATTCAAACATTGAATTAAATTTAAACTCTAGAAGTAAATTATTAGACCTATCACATATTACACATAGACTAAAGAATACAATTGAGGCCCATATCGACACTTATATGGAAAAAGGGCCTTAGCAACATTTCCATGGTTTTCAGGAAAGGCAATAACATTTTTCTTATTCTTTTTACTTTCAAATAGATACAACTTTTTTTTTTACATATTATTGACAAGATATGCTTTTATCTTATTCTGATGTTATATCTGAGGCCATGCAATTTCCGTGTGTTTAGATTATTATTTAAGTAATAATAGTTTTATTAAAATAAATTAAAAATTGATGCTTATGCACAAATTTAATTTCTTCAATCCACTACCACTATATATAAGTCATATAAAATTTGTAGTTTAGACCCTATGTCACTTAAACTTTTTTTTCTAGATATTTTATATTAATAGCAATATCTCCCAAAAAAGTCGTTTAGACCTCATACGTTCCTCAAACATTTTATGCAAATGGGTTTACTCTCCCCCACCCCCCCCCCCAAAAAAATGTCATTCAGACCTCATATTTATAGACGTTTGAACAAAAGTGTCTTATGTATCTGAAGTTTTCAAACTAAATATCTCTTTATATAATTATAACAAAATAAGACTGACCAACAGATTTTGTATGTCATTATCCATCTAAGTAACTCTTGTTCCATAATTCCTTTTACATTGTCACCATCGAAATAAAATTATAGCATTATAATATTATGACGAAAGAATGATTGAATGACATCTGTAGTCATTAATTCTTATAATATTTATTATATTATTATAAATAGGTGTTATAATATAAATAACATAGAATGTAATATTCAAAAATAAAGTTTTTAAGGATCTGATTACCACATCCTTCCATGTACAACCCCTGCCTAGAATTAATAAGTGTTATTATATATTGTGAGATTTATTGAAAATAATAAATAAAAAAATTATGTTGAAATTAAGTAAAAATATATTCCTAATTCAGTGATATATTTAAGAACTAGAATTAGCTCACAGTGAGCTGGGCCTGTTATATTACGAAATATGATAGCACACAAGCAAACTTCAGACTTTATACATAATAAACAATATAAAATAGTACTAACAAAATATTATTTTATCCATTACATATGCATCAGACAATCCAATTTTCACTGGATGATTAGTTGAATCAATGTCTTTAATTTTTATTGGTAAATTTTTGTAAGCAAATACAATATTTCCATTTGAATATAAAGTTGTTTGAAAGGTAAATCCTCCAACTTTAGGTTTATCTTGTAATGTGACATTATGCCATGTGACCGTGAAGGCAGTTTCATTATTCATATAATAAATATTTGAGTCATTTGATGTACTTAAATCAAAATTGGCCATTAATGGTGCTATGTATTGGGTAGCTGCAAGCCAAGAATGGATGTATTCTCCAAGATATAAAAATCCTCCTGTAGCAATAGTGGTAGTGTTTATTATATGACCATAAAATGGAAACTGAAACTTCAGTTTCAGAGTCTGAAAATTTATGATTTCAAATTATATTTTCTTTCATTAAAGTTTATTATTATTATTATCTTACAGCAGCTCTACGATGAGAATCCGATAACATTTCATGTATACTAGCTTCAGGATGGCTAGTCAAATCAACCCAGTAATGATTAAATACATTGTCATCATTTATTGTTGAACTGTTGTAATATATATGAGAATCCTAAAATTATAAAAATGTATATATATATTTAATACAAGTTAAAGACTAATGTATATAGAGAAGTATGATATTTGTTTTTCAAAATAAACTTAAACCATTACTATATATATATATATATATATATATATAGATATATAAAATTACTACATAAAGATAATAAAAATAATTCTTAAATATTATCTTGAAAACGTAATGAACTATTCTTTTATAAATAGAATAATAAAATTGACTAACATAAAATATTATTACAAAACAAATTATGTAATTTTGTGTTATAGTAATAATTATGTAATAGTTTTGATAATCATTTATGAAATTAAGGTCTAATAATATCAAAATAAAATTATAAATATTGTAATACAAAGCTGACTTATTTTAGACTTAAAATATAACTTTAATATGATTGTATTTTATTAAGCTTAATGGTTTAATAGGTATCAACATTTTATTAAAGCTTACTGAATCTACTATTTCCTACATACATATTTTAGATAATGAACGAAGTGAAGAAACTTATATTTTTACAATGATGTTTATTTTTTTTTTCTTCCACTGTGAAAACTTTTTTGTATAGAAAAACTTGTCCAAAAGATTGGATCACTTACTTTCTAGATCCAAAATTGAACCTAGATGGTATTTTAAAGAGGTCATTTTTCGAATTTATCAATACTTTTTCCAAAAATGAGGAAAATCTGTCAACATTTTTAAAAAAAACGGCAAAATATGCTATTATTGGAATTTCCGTAAAATCGAAAATTGCTTTTTAACAGAACATCTAAAATAATATAGCTAGGGACTTGAAACTTTCACCAACTACTAAAAACAGTTCCGAGAATATTTCATAATAATTTCAAAAAGATTTGATCAATTTTGTGTTAAGTATAGCATTTTGAAAATTTCTCATTTTTTGTTAGTTAATATGTAATAAAATATTTTATTTTTGATATTAAGACTTGAAAATTTAATATAATCTCATTGACATATGTATCTAATTGACCTGAAAAATCTTCAAAATTGTAAGTCAAGTTTTTTCTCTATAACCATTTGAATATAGAATTATGACGAAATTTGTTAGTTTTACCTAAATTACACACTTAAACATAAATAAAAAAAATTGGACAAACCAATTTTTTTGAAATTTGGTGCCTAGATAATTTTATTGAGAATAATTTGGTGTAATAAAATTTTTTATGAACGAATAATTAAACATTTTACAAGGGTTTGATTGAAAAAAAAACGGACAAAATACAGAAAAATAACCTATTTTATTACATATTTCTTATTAACGCACGAAAAGTTAATAGGTAATTTTTTTTTCGTCATTTTATGTAATTTTTAATGGTGCAAATTATAATCTAGGTACATCAATAGTTTTCTAATTATTTTATTCTATTTTAAAAATTAAATATTTTTGATTATACTAAATACCTACTATTTCAATATAACATTTATGTGTTAGTCTTGTGATGTGATGGTCTCGGGTTCGATACTGACCCAGAAATCTGAATTTTTGCACTTTTTAACCGTGACTGACTAGATGTCCCATGATAAATATTAGTAAAAATTATGTTACAGTGCATAAATGTTGATTTACAATAATTACAGTTGCTTTATTTTATTTTTTATTTAATTATGATGTTTATACTTTATTAAAGTTTGAAATAATTAATGGATTATGAAGTATTCATTAGGTGTATGTGAATATATGAAAATCAATTTTTGTTTTTCGTAAATGTTGTATGTAACAAAATAATTCATAGTTCAACATTTAAATTCAATTCTACAAAACTGATAATTACTATTGTGTATTAGTTGAAACTTCGTTTTATTGAAGAAATGATTTATCGTTTCTTTAAGATTTAATACACCCGTCAAGAGTATCCCACCCAAAGTGCGAAAAATACCCGATGCGCGAAGTACATACTTTATATATATATAATCCAATAATTCATTATTAATTGATAAATTAATGATTCAAAATTTATGTTACAGCAATTTTGTCATATAAATATTCAAAATAGAGTAAAATGTATAATACAATAGTTTCTTTATTTAATGAAACCCAAATTTTTATGGAAATTTCATTTTTAACTACCCCTAAGGGGTAGTTTTAGGGGTGAACTTTTGAAAATCAAATGGAATATGAACATATACATTTATATATATATATTGACGACAATATGAAGGTATTTTTTAAAAAAAAAATTGTTGAAAAATATCAACTGATACAAAACTCTAGGTTTTAGACCAATTTAAAGCTTTAAAAATTGTAATTTGACTGCCCAGTGACAGCACAACTGCGTTACATGCGATCGCACATGCTCGCTATAAACCTACCTAATTGTGTTCACTAGACGTAATATTTCTAAAAACTTTAAATCGCTCTTAAACCTAGAGTTTTGCATCAGTTGATGTTTTTCAACAACCAATTTTTTTTAAAAATACCTTCATAATATGTTGTCAAAAAATATATAGGTTTCCATTTGATTTTCAAAAGTTTACCCCTAAAACTACCCTTTAGGGGTAGTTAAAAAATATGAAATGTATAAATCATTTTAGGTTTCATTAAATAAAGAAAATTTGTATTATATATTTTACTTTATTTTGAATATTTTTATGAAAAAATTGTTGTAACTTAAATTTTGAATCACCCTGTATATTACGAGAAAATATGAAAATTTGGAGGAAATATAGGAAAATAGACATCATTTTAAAAACAGTAGCTTCTCTGCTCCACTCAGAATCTAAATTGAATGAATGAATGTGTACATAACATGTAATTACTATGTACATTGTAATCAGTAACTACTGATTACTATGTACATTGTAATCAGTAACTACTGAATTAATTTTATTCAGGTTTACACTAATAGACAAGGTGTTTAACCAGAACGAAATGCCTAATCCCATTAATCTAAAACTGGGAACTGTCGAACAGTTGATAATTTTAATAATTTAAATCTTGGGCAAAGCTGGGTAATTGAGCTAGTAATTTATAAATTAATTAATAAACTCATACTCACATTTCTTGATTTTGTTATATTATGATTTAAAAGTGTTTCATTCGTTATTGTTGATGGAAAATCTAAATCAACTGGTTGAGGTGTTCCTTAAAGAAAGAAAATACTTTAATTAACTGATTTAGTTAACTTATATAAACTTAATACTTTACCATTATAAGTTATGTTTCCAGCTTCATGGATTGGAGGTTCATTTGTAACTGTAGGCATATTACTTCCAACGATTGTTTCATTTGTAACAACTGAAGTAGTTGACAGGTTTAATTCTAGAATAAATTACAACACAATATTAAAAGATTTTTAATTTTAGTAAATATCTAAAAAAAAAAAATCCAATTAGTTAAGTTTTAAATTTTAATCCCAATAAAAATCAGTTACAACGAGCGTTAGTTTTAACCGGTTAAATGACTTGTGCAACAACGAACATTGACACACAACTGATGCTACTTGTGATTATTATTAACTTTAAAACACAGAACTCGTAGAAATTGAATTTATGTATAACACCAAAATAAAAAACATGATACCTTGGCAAATACAAATGAATATTAAAGATAAAATTTAAACATATGCTAATCATAACGAGAGATTAGACTTAAATATGTACAAAATAGGAAAAAGATAATGTTCTGTTTGTAGTAACCTAACATTTATTCTATAATTTGATCTATTTTAATCGCTGTAGCTGATATTTTGTTATAATCATACTAGTTGTAAATGTATATTTTAACATACAGTCATATGGGCATGTGCTAGACATTGTTGTAAGCAGTACCTCGTTCTAAGCGATGCTCGTTATAGTGATTTCTACTGTATTTAAAAATATTTGGTCAATAAAAGATATGCCAAAATTAGAATAGAATATATTAAATGGTACAATACAACACATATAAATTGCTTGGTATCAAATTAAATTCAAAAAACAAATTTATTATTTAAACATTTATAACTTACATAATTTTTATCCTACAAGAATGATGTAGAGAAATATTTCTATGCCAAAGGTAAAACTGAATTTTAACAAATTTTAAAATAAACCAATTCATTAAGTAAATGGTTTTGAAATTGACTAATTTAAAAATTTAATTAACTGATAAATTAAACAAGTTATATAAATGAAAACACTAAATTAATTTTTTTTTTAGAATGCTAAAAAGCTTTGTATATTGTATATTATTGTAAATACAAGAAAAAAGGTAAAAAAACAAAACAATATTAGAAGTACTAATGTCATCAATATTTTATCTCAGATGCATTAATTAATTTATAGATACTTACGTGATTTTGTTTCATTATTTTTGTTAACAACTAATTGTACGGATGTACTTTTGTTTGGAATATTCGTTGTAGTTGGTTTTGTGGGAAATGGTTCAGCCAATCTTTTTATTCGTGTATTTGGAAGTGTTATTATATCATTCATTAAAAAACTGTCATCGTGTAAAGAGGTTTTATAAAAATAATCTAAAATGTAATAAAAAATGTATTAAATAAATTAGGATAATATTAAATCAAATGCAAGTTATATTTCGAAAATAATTATGCAAGATGTATATAATTTTATGTAAAATTATTAAGTGCTGAGAAATAAATATTAAATATTTTGTATTATAATCAATTGTAATATCATACTTATTTATAGTAATTTAATATGAGGAGGTTTTTTGAAAAATTATTTTAAGATTTCATTGCAGTGTTCAGAACATTCATTTATAAATTGAGCTCATATACATTCACATTCCTTTAAAAAGGAACTTGTTCAGAATTAAATTAGTTTATTTTAAAATGGATTTGTTCACATTCTTTGAAAAATGAACGCATTAATTAGGTATTAGTTATTTTTCACTTCATTTATTTATAATATCTATACATATATTATACGACACGACATTTACCTCATATTGATAAAAATGCAACATACCAGCCACATAGCCAAAGAAGGAGATATCCCCTTCAAAACAAAAGCCTCGAGTTTTTTAATAATTATGAAAAAATATTTTCACCAGAAACTTTGATAATTTATAATATCATTATTTTATGTGGACACAGGTCCACTTTGAATTTCACATATTATATGTTATTTGTAATCAAATGAATATAATAGGAATTAAAATAGAAGAATATTTAATAATTATTAATCAAAATGTATACCTACATATTAAATTTATTAAATGGTAATTACTTTTGAAAGTCTCAAATATTGTTCAAATTAATATACATCACTATATTAATAAACATTGTTCATGTTCTACTTGAAAAAAACGATTGAAATTCGCGCGTAGTTCACAAAATGGGAATGTGAATGTGTGAAATGCATTCATAAACAACATTCTTTTCAAATACTACTTTGGTACAATATTATATATAGTTATTTTTTTCTACAATAATTTATATTATTTTGTTATTAATTACTAATTAATATATACGTTCTTAATCATTGGGTACACATTTATTATATAATTAATATTATAATGAATATTCTAATTACTATAAATACAATGCAATTAGAAAAAATGGTTGAGATTTATCTTAATTAAAATCATTATAATATAACTAGGTATTAGGTGTTACAACAAATAAACGTGAAGAAGCAGAACTCACAAGAATCAAGTTTTCCCTCCTTTTCGCTTATACCAATTTATTTTTTTTAAAAAGGATTTTCTTTTATATATGTAACTTTAATAATAATAATGTGAGGTTTTAAAAACAAAAAGTAAAAAGTACGACAGACAGAAAAACAGTAAGGACGCATTTGAAAGTTGGAACCTCTAAAGGCACATACCTAACACTAACCTAATTCACATACAAAATTTTAACACCCTATCTTAATTTGGAGAGTCTGTATGGGATATCCAAAGATCCATAAATCATAAAAAAACATGAAATTTTGGTGTAAAAATGGGGGAGAAGGGTTGAAACCTCCAAAAGGCATATCTTGGGCACCAACCTAATTTATATACAAAATTTCCTAACATTTCATTCCTCTAGCTCAACGGTTCTCAATCGGGGGTTGTCCGTGGACGCTTAGGGATCTGCAAGAAGGTACAAGGAGGTTTTCAGAAAAAATAACGTAATGACAGAAAAAGTGAAAATTGTATTTGATATTTATGTTTTTGTGATTTGAGAATATTGTATACCAGTTTTTCTGTTTTTCATATGAAATATATCATATAAGTACCGTAATAGACTCTCTGTGAGTTCAGACTTACGAGTTTTCCTATCATCTGTGGAGCCAGATTTCAAAAAATTAAATGCAAGCAAACAAACTCAAGGATTTTTAACTTTATATTATTTAAATTATATACATTATACATTGTATGGCACATGTTGGTTAAAATAAATAAATATTTCCAAATTTTTTGTTTTAGTTATTTCGTAAATTCTTATCTATCTTATATTAAAATATATAACAAGTTGACATTTGGGGATCTGTAAAGCAGTGGTGAGAAGCCAAAGGGTACGCGAATAAAAAAAGGTTGAGAACCGCTGCTCTAGCTCAAGGATCGACAACCTTTTCTTTGGAAAGAGCCATTTTACTAAAAGAGCCGAAGGTTGCCGACCCTTGCCCTAGTTCTATGTACAGGATCTGTTGGGGTATTCAAAGCTTTCAAACATCATTGCTCTAGGAAGATGAAATTTGAATGTGATTAAATTTAATTGACCTAATCATATACAAACACTTTGGGAGCATTTTTATTACTTTGGCTCCTCTCAAATTTGAGTTATTTTGAAATTCTACTTTCTAATTAAAATTTAACCCCTTTTTTATCATTTCAATCTGCTTATAAGACAACACTAATAATTCCAAAATATTGGCTCATGAATTGTTCCAGAGGGGGCCACTGATAATGTCTGAAAATAGTCAGATATGTCAGACATCTTTAAACCTCCCCTAAATCTTGTTCTAAGGGTTGGAAAACGTTTGTAAAACCATCCCATCCTCATCTGTTGACCTTATATACAGTAGTACATTATTAAATGTTAATATAATACATGAATAGAATAATAAAATCAAAATGAATTACTAATACATAATTATATAATATGTTATTAACGATTAAGAGAATTAAAGTTTTAAGTTAATTACCTTCATGAGAATATACTGTGGAGATAGTTAGAAAAACAATAGATAAATAGTTCCAATAATTGTTTTTGGACATCTTTGTTGTTGTCAGACACTTCTTTGAATATGATACAAATTGTATAGTATAAAACGTTTAACACATCATTACAACTGATTAACAAATATACAGAAAAAAATCTTTAATAATTATAATAAATTATGAACAGATACTTATCAAAAGTAAAATGCATAAACGATAACTGATGAAACTCTACTCAACCATGATAGACCATGATTTCTATCATGTACTCAACTGCAGCTGGAAATAGTGGAAACAAAAATAATAATTATTATTGCCGTATTTCGATGACGATTATAGATAAGAATTAAAAAATACTACCGCAGGTAGAGTGCGTTGTACATATAGATATAAAATACAATTGTAATTTTATATTATCTGTGGCATGGCTAAATAACTTTTTAGTCATGATTCTATACATATTAGAATTGTGTATTGAACTGCTCTGATTGGCTTATATTTTTTCATTAAAGTTTTCAATGAAGTAACATCAGCTTATCAATACACATACAGTTTACCTAACTGTTATTTAATCGGATATTTGTATCATAAGCCAAGAACACGCTCTATAAATATAAAATATAGCTTTTAAAGGATTTTAAAAGATTCTGACTTTTTAAAACAATGGCCTTTCGAATTATTACTAAATGCCGTGCATTACAAAACATTATTAATGTAAAACGACCTACGAATATAAGGTAAACAATAATTAATTTGTCATTCCTAATGTTATATACTTATATATTTCATGTTTTTACTTTGAGTATGTACAGGGGTTGATGGGTCCTCTGGGATATCGGGATTTTCACGAGTACTCTTCCTATTCAGGCTAAATAGGCTTTGGAAAAACATCGTAGTACAGTGGTAGAATATACTAGAACCCTGTACGGTCATGAACTTGAGTTTTGGTCTAGCCATTATTAAATTTTTCTTAAAGCATATTAATAAATATTTTAGAGATGCGGGTCTACCTGAATTTTTGTTTTCATAGGACGTTTACCTGGTTTAATTTTGATGTTTCTGCTATAAATCCAACTAGAATATACATTAATTCTTATATATGTCTACGTTCTGCAGATGACTACTAGAAATTGTACTTGTATACCTATTGTCAATTTATATTCAAAATAAGTTAAAATTATGATTACAAGTAATTAAAAGTAAATATCCCACAAGTATGAGTGAGAAAAATAAGGGTAAATTACAAAAACAAATATTTATTTATGTTTTATATATTTAGAAATATGAATTTAATATTATGTTGATCAGGAGGAAAATATGACTTAAGTTCAAGACAAAAATAGATTTTGAAAAAGTTTAAATTTCAACGTGTAATATAATACAACTATGTCAAATTTTTTACTAAGAAATATCTTTGTTTACAAAATAAATAATTATACGAATCTGCTGTACATAAAATTGAGGTTGCTATTTGTAAAATGGTCAGTTGTTTTATACAATATGCGCCATAGGTACCATGGTTTAAAATTAAAAAAATTATCAAAATATTAATTTATGAATTTTCAATCCAAGGTTATTCTAATAAAATATTTAGTTTCACCTATTAGTGTTGTTGGGATTTTGAGAATGTTCCAGATATCTATTGATATCTGTGAGGGGCCATTCCCTACATTACATCATTATCGTATTTATTGGTGATCGAGAACATTCTCGAAATCTTATCGGGTGAATAAATAGCGGACGACCGTGCGCGTAAGCAGCAGTGTTGTGTGTAAGCTTGCAACGATACGTCAGCGGGCGTGTTTGTTCTTTAATTATTTTTTGTAAGTGTATGTTTTGTTGACAATAAATTGGTGTTTTATAATTTTATGTTCCGAGTGTAATTTTATTAATCTCTTTTTACGTCCCCATCAGTGTAGACAAACTGAAATAAAATATGTAATTTTCAATTTATTATGTTTACACAGTTCACAAATAACACTAATATTTAAATGTAATATTTCTTGTGATTAAGTCAAATAATAATTTGGTACAACACATATTATAAAAATAAAGAAACATAGATTGGTAAAATCATAGACTTCTTAATGTTTTAGTTACATGGGTATGATGGGCTACAAAACTCAAATTTTCCTGGGCTGGACTTAACTTGCCTATTTGCCCCTGGGTATCTAATATATTTCATATTGCTGTGATGATGACATGATATTATTTGCTATAAATTTGTTAATTACAGATCTGATGGTATTCATATTTCAACTGTTCGCCACGATCTTATGGAATTTTTTGATGACAAAAAAAATTGGGCTGTTGAACAAGTAAAAGTTGGAAGATCTTGGAGAACAGATGAGTTGCGCATTAAAAGCAATCAAGATTTACATAAACTTTGGTAATGAAATGTATTTTATGCAAAATTTGTTAGAACCGATATACTTTTAATCAGTATTATTTGTTACAAATTAAAATGATTTTCGGATAAAAAGATAATTGGATACATTCTGAATTTTTATTTTCCTATAACAGTGATTTAATGTTTTTAAATTTATTAAATTTTTTTTTCCTATAAACTATCTCAAAGTATTATAGTAGTCATAATATATCTTTATATCTAACCTAACCTATCTTTGCTCTTCTCATCAGATACTCTTGATTAGTGTATTAAATTTTAATGAAACGATTAATAATTTTTTCAATTATACAGTTCTAAGCAATATATGTTAATTATAATATGAAAAACAATCATAGTTGTAATTTTCAACAAACCCATCAAGAGTATCTAACCCGAGAATTGAAGAATACCAATAGTGTGAAGTACCTATGTAAGGCTTCTTGGCTATACTTTACTTTACTTCTCTTATTTTTATGTTACCTCACTTTACTTTACATTTTAAGATCCTGAGTGGAGCAAAGAATATATTGGTTTTACAAATCTGTAAGTTTCTTTTTCTGTATTTATGTCATCATGAGTTCGGGTAAAAATACTGGTTCAAAAGTTTTAATTAGTAACTTTATACATCTTAAATGCTGTTTAGTTGGTACTTTTGGGAGATCATTTTTCAAAATTCTCAATACTTTTTTTAAGCGCATGCCTAAAATATTAAAAATTGACAAAAATCATCATACCCGAAGTTTTATAATTTTGAATTCATTTTTTTAACATAACTTCAAAAATAATGGAGCTATAAAGTTGAAACTTTCACTAACTTCTTAAAATAGTCACATGCACACCTCATAAAAATTTTCAAAATATTTGACTCATTCTGGGGTAAGTATAGAACTTTGAAAATTTTGAAAATTTCTCGTTTTTTGTAAGTTTTTAATTCATAAAATTTTAATGACTGAATTAACCAGATAATATATACTAAATACACTATGAAAAATGAAAACTGAAGGGAAATACAAGTAGGCTTTTATTATTATATTAGAAAAAATGTTACTAAAATATTTAATTAACAGTGTCTTTCTTAGTACTTAGTATAAAGTCAAGAGTAAAATATTAAGGTATGCATGAATTATATTTGAACTAAATTGTAAAGTTAATTTTTCTGTACTTAAGGTTTGTATTATTAAAAGAACGCAATATGTTATTAACAATGGAACATGAATGCAAAACTCAATTTGAATTATTTCCAAATCCAGAACGTATTGATAAGGTAAGTATTATAATAATTGCACTTTTATTTGATTTTTAAATGTACCGTTACTTGTAGTTACAACTTCACATACCTATATGGTTTTAGGTTGAAGAAAGTATGAATAATATAGAAACTGTTGTGCGAGAACGCAATAAAGCTTATTATGACTTGGAAGTTGGAGAATCTGCAGAAAGACCTGGACAATTAGTAACAAATTTATTGGGTAAAATATTTTGAAAAATTATTAAATGTACATATATATATATATATTTAAAATATATACTTTTTTATATTTCTGTTTTATTACAATACTCAGGTTTTATATTTTATTGAAAATATAAAAAGTCGGACATACTTTGCTCCATAGGTATTCTTCGCTCCTTGGGTCAGATACCCTTGATTACTGTGTATTGAATTTTAAATAAACGATAAATTATTTCTTCAATAATACAATTCTGAGCAAAATATATTAATGATATAAAAAACAATAAAAGTCATTTTCTACACACCTACCTAAAGTATCTGACCCGAGGAGCATAGAATACCCACGGTACAAAGTATTTCTGGATCTTT
The DNA here is from genome assembly GCA_025469315.1 of Stegophylla sp. TES_Ste_2020. Taxonomy (NCBI): domain Eukaryota; kingdom Metazoa; phylum Arthropoda; class Insecta; order Hemiptera; family Aphididae; genus Stegophylla; species Stegophylla sp. TES_Ste_2020. Next base: position 40,125 of record JAIPRM010000186.1, on the reverse strand, counting down.
GCTATTCTTTTCTTTACTTTACATTTTTTTACTTAATAAATAAAAACAAGGATAAAAAGAGAATTTTACGAAAAATAAAAAAAGTTTACTTAATTCTACTTATATCTACTTTACTTTACATTAACTTCACTTTTTTTTATTTAATAAATAAAGAAAATGTATGAAAAATAAAAAAATGATAAAAAAAAAAATCAAAAAAAAAATTTTTCTCCTATTTTCAAAATTTTCTTGCACAAAAATATTTCTTATATTATTGTCTTATCTATAAATAAGGATTCATAAAGTTTGGATTAAAAAAAGATAGTTTCCTAGTCTTTTTTTTGTTAAATTTTGGATAGTTTTCCACAAATTTTGAGAAAATTATTGAAAATTTTCAAAAAATATCTTCTTATAAATATTATTTGGTTTTAAAAAAGTTGTTGATCGAAGAAACTTTTTGACTAGTATATTTAAATGAAACTGTGTACACACTCAAGAAAATAAACATCATTGTAAAATGATTTATTATTTCTTTAAAATTCAACACAGCCATCATGAGTATTCTATCCAAAGGACAAATAATACCTATTGTGCGAAATATGTCTTGATTTTTAATATTAATTTTATTACCATTTTAGGGTTAAATTTTTTTTATCGTAAATTTGAGCATCTTATACCGAAGTTTTTGAATAAAAAGTGGAGGAATAAACATACATTTAATGTTGTTAATGGAAACATTGAAAAATTTCAAAAATTGTACAGAGAAAAATTACATAATGCTAACAGAAAAAGTAGAAAGTAAGTATTTTATATGTTAATTTAGTTGTTAACAATAATAATTGAGGAAATTCAATTGCGGAAAACGTTTCACTGTATGTACGCCAATGTTTGAATCATTTATAATGTTGAAATTCATAAACACTTGGTAATGTAAATTAGTGAACTTCCGTGATGTAAATAAATAATTGAGATTTTAATGTATAAAGTGAGATTCACACTACACCATGTTTTGTCTCATTTCCAACTAGCCATAGGTACAATTAGAGGGGGGCTGGATAGGGCCTCCTCAACACTTCTTAAAGCTTTCCCCTAGAATTTTTTAGAATGTTTTCCAAGTTGCGCTAATGCAACTAGCTGTGTCAAGATCGTGTACTACCACTCTGAACTGTTTTCTGAGCTATTATCAATTTAACATGGAAACCATTATAACTAAAGATAGGATTTATATGCATTTTACATTGTAAAATATGCATGCAAATATACATTAAAAAAAGTCAAAATATGCAAGAAAAAAATGCAAAATAAAATTTCAATTTTTATTAAATTTACTATTTAATTTCATTTTGCAGGGATAATTATTTATCAATTTTATTAAAATTTTCATGAACAAAAGATGAGATGTATAATATAGCAAATATGCAATACAAAAATGTAATTTGGTTAATTGTAATTTAATTTTTAATCATTGAAACATTGTAAAAATTATTTTATTTAAACTAAATAGTAGATACATTGATGATATTAATAGAAAAAAGTACAAAAAATTTAATGTAGTATGTTAATTGGAAAAACAATTTTTTGCTCAACACCTTTTTGGATCATTAGATGTATATTTCTACGTTTTTTATTAAAATATGCAGAACATGCACTAACGTCAGAATATGCAAAATATGTAGTATTAAATTTTGATATTTAATCAAACAAGTAATGATTTGTGGACACTCATTGACTGCATGTATATGATGTTGAATGAGCAACATGCATTTTATGCAAAATCTGGTCTTTAATTTAACTTTATAAAAGTATGTAGCTAAACCTAACCTAACCTAATCTAACCAAGCACTCCTAATGGAATCGTGATAAATCTCAACAATATAATACAACACAAATATAGTTCAAATAAAATCTACTGGATACTTAAAGCTCTAGTAGTATTTCAAATTGGATTGGAACATTTTGGCCTCTTTTCTCTGCAACACATAGGCCTTCGTGCAAGTGGTGCAACCATAGTATTTACAGCCATGGTAGAGAGATGATGTTATGTAGATGTTTTGAATATCGGCTTTTATTAAAACAATCAGAGAAGAGAATTTCACATGACATGGTGAAGTATGAATCTGTCTTAATTGTGGTAACAGTTGGAAATTAGATGGTGGTAGAGTATAACAAACGCAACCACAGTTTTGGTATTGGGAACTAAACATACAAAATGCTGCATTATGATGTTTACTATGCCGTTAAGCAAACTGACAGTCCGAATTTCTCTGTAAGAAAACGTTTCAAATGTTTACCACTATCGAATTTCCTCATACTAAAATTAAATTTGTCATGTGTACCAAAACTTTATACTTAAGTCTTTCACTATACATTTGGTACTCCAAGAAAAATATTTTATTACTTCTTTTAACTCAATTTATTATGTTATTATGAAATAGAAATAACTAATAACCAAAAATGTTCAATATTATATGAATCGTTTATGAAAGGCATTAAATCACAATTTTTATGAAAATGTTTTTTTCTAATAAATATATTTTGTGGTTGTAGACATATTGTTTACTTTTGAAAGGAGTCGAATTTGTATAGGAGTTATTTTATTATGAAAATTCAAATATTTATTTATGAAAGGGGTCAATTTCAGTACAGTAGGCTCTGAAATTGACCCATTAATAAATAAATAAACATTTTGTTTTTAATATTCCTATTAATGATTTATATATTCTAAATGTTATAAGAAAAGATATATTTTGTAATGTAGTTTTGCTTTACATTTCTTAAATATACCCAATCTCATTTATGATTTAGTAATTTTATTTATGAAAGAAGCTAAGTAATTCATTTCTCTATAAAAAGGGTCAAATATGTTCAATTAAAAGTGTTACTATTGGTATAAAAATTAATTTCAAAAAATGGTATTCATAAATTTAAATAATTATAGTACATAAGAATAAAAAAAATATTTTTATAATTTTTTTGCAAGTAAAATTATAATTGAAAAACAGTTATATTCAATTTCCCAGATATTTTACTTTTTAAACTAAACCCCTTTCATAAATAATCGATAATATTGTAATTTCTCATATTTTTATGTAGGAATAAAGACAATATAAATAAAAATAAATTTAAGATGATATTTTAATTAAATATATTTGACAGAAGATTTCTTTTAGATATGTATGTATTATTTGAGTTCCTCAGCTCAATCTACTTATTATACCTATTCCAAGGGGAAAAAAAACTTGAGTTGTCAAGTTTTTCGAGTTATTGCTACTTGACTAATAAATATGTGTATGAAACAATTTACAATATTTAAACCAGAGGTCTGAAACATGGGGTCTACAGGCCACATTTGGCTCTCAAATCCTTTCAATGTAGCCTGCAATAAAAATATATTTTGTATTAAAATGTATGAAAAATATATAAAAATATTAATGCATTTTTTTTTACATTCAATCATTGTAGAATAATTAGTATCTGGCATCCATAGTGTTTTTTTTTTTTTTTTACAAAAATCAACTTAAAAATTGCCATAATAATATTTAACATGGGTAAATAAAATATACTAAGATAAAAATATATATCATTTGTGTTTTTTTTGTAGAATGTAGGAGTAGTGTTACTTTTTGATTATGACTAATGTTATTTGTTCTCAAAATTCTGTGTAAATTTGAGTATAAGTGTAAATTATTCTTTGAAATGTCGTGTATGAAGCCAGTTAAGCGTAAAATTTACCAAGGAAGACAAGCTTTTCAAGAAAAATGGAACTATGCATTCTTTTTAATAATTCTAATTCTCTTATGTTATGTCCTTTACATTCCTACATGTTAAGTTTCAAGTGCAGCTCAAACATGAAAATAAAAAATTAAACAAGATTTTTTTTAGATTCTATTTTTAATTTTTTTAAATTTTATATTCTTTATATTTTTCACTCATAATTTTTTAGTAAATATAAGTATTTTATAAATTTTAATAATAGTAAACATATTAAAAATTATTGTGTGATAATATTAAGAGAAATGGATTTTGTTTTTATATTAATTGTCTTCAATTTTAAGCATTTAAGTAAAAAAATGGCATTTATGATTTAGCCTGCTAATCATTTTTTAAAACTATATGGCTCGTATGTAATTGAACTCTGGTTTAAACAAACATTTTCAATAAACTCAGTATACAATATACACTTTTCTTATAACTTTATCACCTAAAAAATTACAATTTAAAAGTAGGCATTTATAATTAATAACAGACTTGTTTATACTTGAAATCGGGTATGCATTTACTGTAGGCTAACTTGTAAAGAATATATTTAAACAAAATAACATAATATCAATGTTCAGTTTATTTTATAACTCCTTAATAATAAGTTACCACATGCATATATTAAATATATGTAATAATTTCTAAACAATATAATTATACTAAATTTAAATAATTATGAATTATTATTATTTTTAAATTACTAAAATATTACAAAAATAAAAAATTTCCAGTTCACTTTTTAATTTGGATTTTTTTTTTTCTTAGTCGTGACAGTAACCATGTGATGCAGCTGATGAAACGTTTTCCAAATATGGACATGGACGCTGTCAAACAACAATACCCTTCTGTAGATATTGAAAAATTAAAAAATAATCACAAAGTTCGGGGACATTATGTACCATAAAATGAATAAAATAATTATAGATGTTATAAGTTTATTTACATTTAAGCAAATAAAGTAACATTATTTGTTTCATATATTTATTATGGATAATGAATTGTATTATAATTAGCATACACTTTAAATAAATAAAAAAACATAATAAAAAATTAATAATATGTGTGTATTAAATTTTAAAGAAATGATAAATCATTTCTTCAATAAAACGATTCAGAGCGAAAGCTTAAAATAATATATAATAATAATAATTGGCGATAAGGAAATATTTAACAAAATGTTATTTAATGATGTTGGGTATTTCTGTGAGTGCGTGCATGTGTGTATGTGTATGTGGGTGCCCGCACGCTCGTGTGTGTATGAAGTGATAAATATCCTAATAAAAATGAAGAAGTGTGTACTTCGCTTGTCGGAGTGTTCCTCGCACGTCCGGTGGAATATTCTTAATGGGTATATTATTGAATTTTAAAGAGACGGTAAATCATTTCTTTAATAAAACGATTCTGGACAGAGCTTAACAGAGCTTCAACTAATACACAATAATAATTATCAGTTTTGAAGAATTGAACATAAATGGTAAATTATCATTTATTTTGTTACATACAACATTTACAAAAAACGAAAATGTATTTTAATTTATTCACATACGCCTAATGAATACTCCATAAATAATTTCTCAATAAATAATTATCGTAAATCAACAATTTTGCATTGTAACATAATTTTTTTTCTAACGCTTATCGTGGCGCATCTAATCAATCACGGTTAAAAAAAAAAAATTGTAAAAAATTTAGATTTCCGGGGATTGAGTCGAATCCGGCACAGTCATGTGACAGGCCGGCCGGGTTACCATTTCGCCACACTACATTAACTACACTAACCGAAAATATTGAATTTACAAAATAGAATAAAATAATTAGAAAACTATTGTTACACGTGGATTTTAATTCGCATCATCATATTCAACATCAAAATATACTTAAGATGCAATAAAACATTTTCGACCTTCAACAACCATGTGTTTATATATTTTGTAATATCTGACTATAATGATTCGTTCGTAAGAAATTTTATTACACCAAAATATTCGCAATGAAATTCTCTACCTAAGCACTAAATTTCAAAACAATTGGGTCGGCCAATTTATGTACGTTAAAATGTGTAATTTTATGTAAAATTAACGAATTTCGTCGTGCCTAAGTAGAGAATTTTATTGCGAATATTTTGGTGCAACAAAATTTCTCACGGACGAATAATTAAACATTTTACAAGGGTTTGATTGAAAAAAAATCGGAGAAAATACAGACAGGTATTGGGAGATATCTATAGATAACACGTGGTTGCTGAAGATTGATAATGTTTTATTGTATCTTATGTACTTTTCGACGCTGAATACGATGGTGTAAATTAAAATCCACGTGTAACAATGGTTTTCTAATTGTTTTATTCTATTTTGAAAATTCAATATTTTCGGTTATTATACTAAATTCCTACTATTTCACCTGCAAGGTCAAGTAATGTTTTGTGGCGTAATGGTAAGGCAACCGGCCTATCACGTGACAGTACCGGGGTTCGATTTCCAGCCCGGCACTCCGAATTTTTTGTATTTTTTCTTTCTTCTATTATCAATTTCCTTCGTTCAGAATCGTTATTTTGAAGAAATAATTTATCGTTTCTTTAAAATTCAATACACCCGTCAATAGAATCCCACTCGACGTGCGAAGAACATACCGACAAACGAAGTACACACTTTTTTTCAAGTTGAAAAGCGTGATCGAAATACCTTATTACCAATTATATTAAATGAAGTTGAACAAGGTACTACCACAGAATAGGTGAAATTTTCACCTATTCTGTGGTATTACTATATATTCCGATAAATGGTGTGCATATTCCACTTTAAATGAACATGGGTTTATCCATAAAATGATTAATCATTCGGAAAATTTCATTGATTATTAATTTATTGTTTATGTATTTATTTTTCATTTATTATTTATTGAATATTAAGGAAAATTGTCACTTGAGCACATACCTATTTAGTTTGTAATTATTATAAATCTACTCAATTAACCTTTAATCAGAAATAATTAGTCAAAATGTTCATAGATATCATTTTGTGTGTACGAGATTAAATTTTACATTTACAAAATATTAATTAGTCAGGTCGTCTTATCTCATTTACCTATTAATAATACATTAAAATATGTGCCAAAGTGACAATTTTCCTTAATATTTAAATTTGAATAATTCAAAAACTACTCGTTCAAATTTCAATAGGTCAAAATTCACAGAAAAATAACCCGAATATAATTCCGTAATTAAAATAAGGGGTAGCCATTTGAAAAAAGAAAGTTTGTATCTCTACAGGACACCCTTAAGTTGACATGAAAAAAATGAGTTATGGAAAATATTGGTTTTATAGCATCTTAAACATTCCGGACAATAAAAATCCCAAATTTTGCATTTTTACGGCCAAAAATGGGGGTTAGCACGCTTAAAAAATCACCCTGTATAACATTTAAACACGGGTAGCGACTATCTTATTACTATCCCAACTTCAAGAAGAGTGGTGGAGCTCGTTACAAAAACCAACTGAAGATTTGTTTGAATCATTCCTCGGAGCGGTCAGAAAATACGTATACATAATTACACATTGACAAAGTAGAAATACTGTATTATAAAGGTAAGACAATTTACCATTTGTAGATAGTCAATACGTATTGATAAAATAACATAAAATATTTACGGTAGATAGTATACTAAACCATGAAACGTGCGGTAGATAGCATATTGGACCAGTACCGAAAAATAAAATATAAGTTTGACTAATTAAAAACTGTTTTAAATATTGTAATATGTAATATTACTTGATCGAAATATTTTTAATCTATGTTAATTAAATATACGCTTTGCATTTGTCAGCTGTCTATTTTTGGGTAAGTTCTTAATACGTTTTCTATCAGAAGAAATGCTTCATTGGCTACAAGATAGTGCCGGTAAGGTTGTTTATTCACTTCTCCTGGCAAGTTTGTTGGTTTAGATAAATCTAGACCTGCGGTTCTCAACTTTTGTATGTTGGCAACCGAAGATATTCACCTAATTTTTCTTACGACTTTTTTGAAAATAATTTCAATGGGGAACTTCTTCCCATCTTCCCAAACCCACTTAATTTTTTTAATTATCATAACTAAAAGAAACTTTTTCTCTTCATGTATTCATTTATTTATTTAAAACTAACATCCAAAATGATAAATTATAAGCTTGTTTATCAAATAATTTACAAAAGAAGTTTCATTAGTTATTTTTAAAATTATTTCACATTGGTAGTCCAAAATTAAAAAAACCATATCAACGTTGTACATTTTTAGCGATTCATTCAAAATTATTCGCGACCCTATGGTTGAGAACCACTGATCTAGACCCTTTATTAATAATTGTTTACCAAAATAACTATCCTTAAATACTCATCCATCATTTTCTCCAACATCTATTGTTAAGAATTTTCCGTCTCATCTGATGTTGCCATTAATACAACCAAGAAAAATTCTTTATAATTATAAAATGATAAACTAGAAGTCACTGGAGCTTTGGTGCGAATATGTATCCCATCGATGCTACTAACACAGTTCAGTAAATCCCACAGTTATTGGCAACGTTTAGCTACAGTATTCCATATTTCTTTTGAAGGTTTTGTAGGTATATAATATAAAGGTAGCAAAACTTTCCAAAACTCTTCACTTGGGCTTTCAATTATGTTTCGTACAGTAGTTTCACCTCTTAAAAAAAGTGTGTACTTCGCTCGTCGGGATGTTCATCGCACGTTGGGTGGGATACTATTGACGGGTGTATTGAATTTTAAAGTAACGATAAATCATTTCTTCAATCAAATGACTCTGAACGGAGCTTCATCTAATACACCATAATAATTATCAGTTTTTTTCAAGCACTATTCAAATGTATTTAGAATTTTCTCAGGGAGGGGGATATGAAAATTATTTTTTTCTTATTGATAGTCTCTTTATTTAATAAGAGTAATCGTAATACATATAAATTATGGTTTTTCGCCGTCGGGTCCGACGTCAATCCACTGTAGTGACCGACAGTGGTAAAAACCGTTAAGTGGAGGTGTTGTCCATCTAAATACAGTATTTTGGTGTAAATGTTAAAACCCTGGCGGTTTGGATAATCCAATGGCGAAAAGTGACTGTTCAAAATGACGATGAAAAGTAATATTATGATTTTGTTATTATATTATTGTATTTTTCTTTTTTCGATACAACTTCTAAGCGGCCCAGAAAAAAGGCCTCGCGGGCCATATGTGGCCCGCGAACAGTGGGTGGACCACCCTGATATAAGTTATAAGTAAATAATTTTTGTTTTAATAATTTAATTTATCTATTATTTTTAATTACAAAATGTTTTCTATTATTGTTGTATAAAATATAAAATATTTGTTTAACTTACCTGATAGTAATAAGTAAACGTTCTTGAGAACATTTGATCTCCTCAAATTTGTGTCTTTTTTATGATACTTGGTCCAAAAAATCTAATTAATATTTTTCGAATGTAGATTTTTCCATTCTATAAAAACTTCTAAACCTATTTGGATCATTTAATTTTTTAAACACTGAGTAAACAATATGACTATTACAATTTTTTTGTCATAACAGATGAACCTAATATTTTTGTGCGGTAAATCCTTAATTATGATTTAATACATTAATCAAGTTTACGGCTGTAAGTATATCTTCATCCTCTGATGATATTTTGATCAACGCTATATGGTAATAAAAGTATGAATAATATGACTTAAAAATCACGTCATTTTTGTGGGAGTAAATAGTTACTTGTCACTTGTCATATACTCTTCATAATATCATTTGTCATAATATGTTACTTTGGTGAGCACTGCCTCAAAGAACACCAAAAGTGAAAAAAAATTTACTTTTATAAACTGTCTAACTGTAATATACATAGGCGTGCGCATAGGGGGTGCCGGGGGTGCACAATCACCACGGATTTTATAACTAAGTCTCTAATTGTAAGACCAAAAACCAAACCAAATTTGGATTTATTTACATGAAATTTTGATTTTAATACATCAAAATTATCTGAATGAAATTCCGTAGTTAAAATATGGTTATATAGGTTAAAATACCTTATGAAAAAAAAAATGTTTTTTATCACCCCTGGACATCTTAATAAGGTGACATGAAAAAAGAAAACAGTTTTTGAAGTTAAACTGGTATCGGCACATTTGCGATCAATACCTGTTTCGTGTCATTTGCGGTTAAAATTTTTGGACAATCCCTGTATAAAATTTTAGGTGCGATTTGCGGTAAAGTATATACATGATTTTATATTCATAATATATACATACTTTCTGGTATATACTAAAATATATAACAACCCTTTATCTGTTCGAGTGTTCCTATATTCTCGAGCGTTATCACAAATATGAAATAATATTTGAAAATTTTGTGGTACCTACCATAACATAATGATAAATTTTATTTTCCTTCATACACTTATTTCCGTACCGTTGACCCCAAAAACCGCACACTTGTGATAAAATACACTTTTGGTACGTGAAAACCGCACATTTTATAATGATCGAAATGTCCCCACGTCGCACAGCAAATCGATTATCAAGCCGAAAATGATATTTTTGATTTACGGAGCGCAGCAGAGTCGACCAAACACCCTGTGAACTAACCTACGCCGGCGGAGTAATAGAGCGAAGCGACGGAGCCGAACTTTTAGACATGATTTATCATTATGTTATAGTTCTACAATATCTTCAGACATTGTATTTCATATTTTCGATAACGTTGGAACACTCAGACAGATAAAGGGTTGTCATATATTTTAGTATATACTATATAATGTATATATTTGACCACAAATGGCACGTAAAATTTTATACACAGATATTCCAAAATGTTTTGACCGCAAATGACACGAAAAAGGTCTTGACCGCAAATTTCTCTCATCCAGTTAAACATTCCCCACAAATAATTCTAAATTTTTCCATTTTTACCGCCAAAAAACGGGGTGAATTATATTTAATACTATATTTTAATAAATGACTTAAATTAAATTATCATATAGGTTATACAATTACTACAAAATAAATTTTACATTAAAGACTGATCAGTATATGATACTGGGTGGAGTGGATAATTTTATTAGACACTAATTTTTGAAAATGCAAAAGCTTAAGATAAATTATTGTTGATGAAATCGGTTTCAAGTCTTAGTAACAACCAAATGTGTTAAATAAAAATAGAAAATTTGTGTTTAGCAAAACTAATTTTGTGTTGTTAACTATAAGTATAAGAGTAAATTTACCTATCATCAAATTTAAAGGTAAAAACGTTATTTGCGTTTGAGTGTAGGTTTTTTACGTTATTTTAATTTTTAAGCACGTTATGATTACCTATGTAAATTACAGTTTTAAAATGATCTTAACTGGCTAAATAAGTATAAAATGTTATACATACCAGATGGTTACGAGTAGAACTTTGAACAGACCTTTGTGAAATCTACGGTAATTATTCTAACGTTACTCACTTTATTCAGAATAAAAAAAAAGAAAACGAACGTTAAAGAAAAGTATAGGTATTTAAAAAATGTATTAATAAATCCTAATCATTTTGTGTATTAATTTAATATTGCTCCATGGCCCATAAGGATGATGAATTAAACACATAAGTAAACCATTTTATAAATTATTTTGTATAATAGCTTTTTATCTTGTTTTGTGGATATTTATTTTTATTACCTATAGTTTCCAGTAAATAATACACAGCTAACATTTAATACGGCAGGTAAGTCTTGTAAATAACTATAAATATTAGTTTTTTATACATATTTAATATTGTAAAATACACGTGTGTTGTTAAGATTTCTGTCGGCAATACATTCTAAAATAATTTGTTTAAATTAAATAAATGTATTCGGTACAAGAAAGAGCGAAGCTTTGAATTATTAAAATAATTTGTGTTACGACCAGTACAGCAGGAGATAACCATTAAAATTGCATACCTTTTTAGCGTTTTAAAATATGTCCGAATAGAACCGCTTATTTTATATACCGTTTAAATTGTTTATTAAGCCACAAACACAACATCTACATGTATCTACATGTACACAATTATGGAGACTGTTAGAAAGTAGTTGGTAGATGAGTTGGTACCTAGGTAGGTTTTACTAAATCTATAGGTACCATTGTTGGTATTAGTTAGTATACGCCGTCTACGCTCACGGTGCACATGTCTTGACGTCGTTTTTCATCTTCTAGCTGTTTTTTTAGTATTAATTTTTTTTTTATAACAAATACATATATAATATATTTATATTAAAATTATATTAATGTGATTACCTTGAAAAACATGAACCAGGGTTCTAGGTAGGTACCTATTTTAATTATTTATCAACATTTAAGTATATTATAAAAAATAATAAATTAAAGTCTAATGTTCGTTAGTTAAGATTAAAGTTCTTAAGTCATGTACGTAAATAAAAAATTTCTCTCATCATATTCTGTACCTATGTTAATTGCAGTCAGGATAAAAGTTGAATTCAGATTATATTATTAGGTAGTTAAAATATATAATTTAAATAATTTGTATACAAATTTTCATTCAAACATAAAAGCAAAATGTTATGAGTTTTAAAATAATTATATTAGACTGATATCACAACCAGTTTCGTATAACCGTTCCCTGCATCTACTACTAAGTGATTTGTTGTCTATTGTACTTTCATTAGTATACTTGGCAGTTGGCACACATCGCACAAGACTGTAATATATAATACAGAGTGATTCATGTATTAAACTGTTCTTATAAATAAATGTAAGCTATAATGATATATACTTTTAACATGAGTATCAATTAAATTCGTAATATTTATTAACTAATTAATTACAATATAATAGGTATAAAAAATATAGAAATATTAAGAATTCACAACCGTGAATATAACGAATTAAATATCTATTTTTATATTATATTACATACAACTACATACAATTATCTTTACCTTTTAAATAAATTACAGTTTGCTTTGAAAAAGAATTGCTGATAAATAGCTAAAAAATATGAAAGAAAATCTATAATAATTAGATAAGTAGTATATTATAGGACGTGCATAGATATTAAATACATACTTTTCAAGACGTAGTTTTAAAAATTATTTGAGCAAGTAAATATTACATTAAATACGTAAGTCGTAAATTCTATGTAAATATATGTATATTATAATAAGATTATATTTTACAAAATATTAATACACACCCAAATATATATATAATATATATATGTGTGTGTGTGTACTAGAAAATTGTGCTCAATACAATTATTAATAATTCATACCTTTGGATTTGAAGAAGTGGTTTAGACATAATACTTTTTATAAAGATAGAATGTAATTATACTACCACTAGTGGACTTAACTTATTATTTCATTAACTCCATCTTGTACCATTATAGAATAACATATTATAGGTAGTAATATAATTTATGTATACTTAAATATTATAAAAACGTAATAAACATGTTAAGAATGTAATTTAAATTAATAAGCTTCATAATTATCTAATCGCCTAATCAACTCTTTTTGCAATAAATTTCTAAAGATAAAATTATCGTTTTAACATATATCTTATAAATTAAATTTGTTATAATCTGAACTACTGTCATAGTAAATATTGTACCTCCTGAAATAATTTTAAAATATGAATTAATTATTTATAATTGATTCAGTGAATAGAATAGAAAAATTAACAAAATAAATAACTCGTGGGTGTAAATGTAAGTAAGCAAGACATGGAAAAATAACTTTCTTACGACTACACTTAAAATCGTTATCTTACAAAAACTTGAGTTAGGTTATAATTACATATAGGTATAAGTCCTAAGCTTGGATGGATCCATATATAAATACATTTATTTTTTATTTATTTCGGTACAATAAATTCGTGGCTCTTCAAATTTTGCTGCTCTAGTTGGCACGAGTCTAGGCCAAAATCCAGACCGGTTTGTAAAACTTAATTATTCGTCCATAAAATAATTTATTTCGCAATGTAATTGTCCATCTATGTACCAATTTTTAAAAAGATCGGCTAAATCAATTATTTTTATATACTTAAACAAGTACGTAATTTTGTGTAAAACTGATGAATTCTGTCAAAATGCTAACTTTAAACAGTTATAAAAGAAAAACTTGACTCACTATTTTCCATATTTTTTGAGTACTGTAACAAATATAAATATATTTATATTACATTTTCCGGTCATAATATCCATATATTAAAATATTATGAAATAAAAGTTTACAAAAAATGAGAAATTTCCAGCTTTTTAAAAATTTTGTACATACCTCAAATTTGGTCAAATATTTTTGAGATTATTATGAAGTATGTGCGTGATTTTTTTTAAAAGTTGTTGAAAGTTTCCATCTTTATTATTTTAGAAGTAATCATTAAATAACTAAAATTGATTTCATGATAATATTTATTTCAGTATTTCCTGTAAATTCGTTAGTATTTTTTGCGATTTTTTCAATTCAAACCTTGTAAAATTTTAGATTCTGAGCGATAGCGATAGCGGTTTTAAAAATCTGTTTGTGTATTTTTTTTTTAAATTTTTTTTCGTATGTATTTAATTACGAATTTGGTTAGAAATACTGGTCCAAAAGTTTCAAACAGTTACTCTATAAATCCGAAATGTTGTCTAGTTGGTACTTTTTATCTTTTATCTCTTAAGGTCATTTTAAAAATTTTCAATACTTTTTATAATCACAAGCCTAGACTACCAAAAAATTAACAAAAAAAGGTTAAAAAACGGCATAACCCAAATTTTCGTAAATTCGATTTTTTTTTTTACATAACTTTCACCATTATAGGGCTAAAAAGTTGAAACTTTTACTAACTACTAAAAATAGTCATGCGCACACCTCATAAAATTTTCAAAAACATTTGACCAATTTCAAAGTAAGCATAGCATTTTGAAAATTTTGGAAATTTATCGTTTTTTGTTAGTTTTTAATTCATAAAATTTTTATGTCTGGATATTAAGAGTTGAAAATTTAATACAAAATATTAATATGTATTTCTAATGATACTGAAAAAATCTCAAAAATCATTAGTCAAGTTTTTGTTTTATAACTGTATAAAATTGATAATTTGATAGAAATCATTAGTTTTACTTAAAATTACACATTTCAACCCACATAAAAAATAATTGGTACGACTGATCTTTACGAAACTTGGTACATAGATAGAGAATTATATCGCGAATATTTTGATGTAGGTATAAAAATATTTCATGGACGAATAATTAAAAATTTTACAAGGTTTTTATGGAAAATAAATCGGAAAAATTACTATAAATTATATATTAAATACTATTAATAAAAATAAACATGGATTACTTTGTTAATACGTAATTAATAATATTGGACTATTACTGGACATTTGAAAAATTTTGTGAAATTTATTCAATGTAGCTATTATTTGAAAAAACGATAATTCTATAAATAGCTCAAAACCCAGGGTTTCCTGTAAAAAGACCAATATGACAATTACACTAATCACAGAGAGGTTGACCATTTATTAATTTATAAAATAGATTTTTATTGCATTTTTCATTTTTATTAAGATGTTTTTGACCTAATAAATACATGCGACGCATACACATACACGCACGCACGTACGCACGCATAAATATCGAATACTCAACATTATTGAATAACATTTTGTTAAATATTTCCTTATCGCTAAGTATTATTATTATATGGTATTTCAAGCTTTCGTTCAGAATCGTTCTATTGAAGAAAAGATTTATCGTTTCTTAAAAATTTAATACACCCACCAAGAGCTTCACAGTCGAGGTTTGAAGAATACCCGTCGTGCGAAGTATGTCCGACTTTTTTAAATATCCATCCGTAAAAAAAATTTCTTGCTCAAAAAAATATTCGCAATGTAATTCTACATTTCATCAAAAATTATTACACAAATTCATATAGAAATATGCTAAATCATACATAGGCCGTTAAAAATGCGATTAATACAAATTACCGAATTCAAAAGTTTAGACCATCCTAAAAAAATCAAAAATTGAAGTATAAAAAACTTAATAAGTAAAAGTTGCTTAGAAAAATAAATAAATCCAAATCCATTATCAAAAATAGTGGTTCCTATTTAAGAAAATTTTATTTTACTGCGCATGCGCTTATAAAAACGGTTTTTCAATTTTTTTTTTAATTTTGTGTATTTTGTGTATTTTTAATTTTATTTCCTCTATTCAATGAAAGAAAACAAAATAAAATCCAAGGTCATTTAGCAGAAATATTTTGTGTTAACATTAAATTAATAATAAATTAATTGAACACACGGTATATATAATATTTATATATATTATATACACATGCAACTATGTTCCATCGGGAAATCAGAGTACGCGTTATTCGTATCTCATTTTGTACACTAAAAGCTACATTTTAAGCTATAAATCATAATATATGCACATCGAGTTCTTGGTTTTTGGCGAATACGACTGGACTAATCTGTGCACCAAGTTTCATAAAGATTGGTTGAACCAATTATTTATACATATTTATGAAGTGTATAATTTTAAGTAAAACTAATGAATTCTGTCAACATAACAACTTTTAAAAAGTTTTAAAACCAAAACTTGTCTTACGATTTTTGAAATTTTTTCAGTGCCATTGATAATACATATGAATATGTTTGTATTGAATTTTCAGGTCTTAATACTGAGACATTAAAGTTTTATGAATTAAAAACTTACAAAAAACGAGAAATTTTCAACATTTTCAAAGTTCTATACTTATTTTTTTTATAATTGTTTAACATTAGCATTTTAACAGAATTCATTAGTTTTACATAAATTTACACACTTAAATGCATATAAAAAATGATTGGTTCAACCAATCATTACAGAAATTACATTGCGAATATTTTCGTGTAAGAAATTTTTTTACGGCTGAATATTTAAAAAATTAACAAGGTTTTCATTAAAATACATTCGGAAAAATTACTATAAATTTTTAATGCTATAAATAATTTACTAAAAGAAAAAAATTAGAAATGGGTTGTTGTTATATATTTTTTCATATTGTTATTGGTTATTATTGATTAGACTTTGTAATTAATTAATAGTATTTGACTATTACTGACATTTGAAAAATGTTTTGCTTAGAATCGTTTTATTGAAGAAACGATTTATCGTTTCATTAAAATGTAATACACCCACCAAGAGCATTTCACACGAGGAGCGAAGAACACCCGTGGTATGAAGTATGCCCGGGCTTTTACATATATATCTCATCTTTGTTGGAACACAAAATCTGTAGGATAACAGATTACAAAAAATGCTTTATCTGAAAAAACGGTTTTTAGAAATATTACGTTTTGCATCGAAAATCTTCAATTAACATACTAAATTTAAAATTTATGGTCATGAACCTCCACGAAAATCTATACATACCTAGGTGATACAAAATTAAATAAAAAATCAATATTTACATGCTAACACTGTAACGGTAGTTTAATCAGTTTTAGTTTAATAAATGTACATTAACATTACAAATATTCATAATTAATTACATATTTTATTCAAAACGCAAAATGATGAAGCAAGAACTCACGGAATAATAAGACCTTATAATATAATATTATGTTGACTGTTATAAAATTCTATGGTACCTACCTATTAAATGTACCTCGTATAACACTATATTATTATTGTGATTATAACTACATCATAATATTATGAGGAATTAGTTTCAGTCTTGATCATTGCAATTACTACGATGTAAACTTTATAATTATGGCTTGTCTGGTAATTCTCTATCGTAACCAGTTAGACTCAGCTTTCTAAGAGAATAATTTTAAATTTGGATCCGGCAGCAAGAATGTAGATGTTGCTTGTTTACAATGACGCGCAAAATATACAACACTAAGCCATACTAACCTTTACACTTCTCTTATTGGAAAACAATCATGACAATCATTTTTTTCATGACCAAAATTAAGTTTCTAAAAATTTTATTATGTATTATTAGTAGGCGCCTCAGGACAGAAATAATAATAATATTATTCTTACAATTAATGTTCGTGAAAAAATTATGACCTAAATAAAAATAGTACAAACCTATGAATAATGTCAATACATAAAAACAATATCTTTAACATAAAATATTTAAAACTAGCACATAGGTATTTAAATATTAATTAAATCATTGATACAACAAAACCATAATTCCAAGCTAATATTGTTCACAAATATTATCAGGCCTTTAAAATATATATAGTTAGGTATATATAGTTCATTAAATTTTAATATAAATATCAACATAGGGAATACAAATTATTCTTTTTTTGGTATATTTAGTACCTATAATACCTATTTGGAATATTTTTAACTAACCTATACTTATTTAACAATAATTAACATGACTGGTATCATGTCAAAATTTGACAAAAACAACTAGGAAACCATAATTTTTTTGATCCGAACTTTATGAAAATTTAAACATAGATAGAAAATAATATAAGAAAGATTTTGGCACAAGAAAATTTTGAAAAGTAAAATATTGACAAGAAAGTCGAATATTATTCGCACCACGGATATTCTTCGCTCTTCGGGTCAGGTTCTTTTGGTGAGTATGTTGAAAATGACGACTATTATTGTTCTTTATATTATCAACTTCTTTCGTTCAGAATCGTTTTATTGAAGAAATGATTTATTATTTCTTTAAAATTCCACAAACTCACCAAGAGTATCTGATTCGAAGAGCGAAGAATACTCGTCGTGCGAAGAACACCCATCTATCTATTCTACGCTAAGCGTCTTGACTTTACAACTACTCAAAATAAGCCCAAGTGCGCTTTAGAATAAGCCCTGATTTTCTTCAAGAACAATGAACCAATTCCAAATAAACCGTGTTTAGTTATTTTACACGGTTACATATTATTGTAAATGCACTAATATAATATGTGTTATCGCATATTTGTAATGACATCGTTTTGATCAATTATTAGTAGAAATTAATTTGACGCATTAAATAATAAACGACAAATATCTTTTATTAATTATAGTTATGAATCATTGCCAATTTCATCCATAGTACCTGATGAATGTGTGTAATATGAAACTTAAATTGTAGAAAAATATTAAACAAAACTTTTTTCTAAATCCGTTAAAATTTAGGGTTTGAAATCCCCACCCTAGGCTCTGGCCATGACATATTATACAAATACTAGATACCTATATATCATGAATTATGCATTATACTATTGTACATTACACGTCATGTTTATTCATGTTATGGATATATTATACAGTTTTACTAATTTAAAAATTCTAGGAAAATCACCATAATTGATAATTTTATCTCTGTTCAAAGTCTATATAATTATAATTAAATATCATTTATAGTATAATTTTTAGGTAAATATTCTTAAATTGATATTATATTCTCATTAAAATATACATTTAGTTGTCATTAATTAAAGTACAATAAAAAAAGCCTTACATACTTCGCACGATGGGTGTACTTCGCACGACGGGTGGTATTCTCTTGACGGGCGTATTAAATTTTAAAGAAACGATAAATCATTTCTTCAGTAAAATGATTCTGAACGAAGGAAGTTAATAATA
>JAIPRM010000186.1:0-20696 GCA_025469315.1 Stegophylla sp. TES_Ste_2020 | reverse complement strand
ATACTTTGTAATTTAATTTAATATTTTGTTCTTAATTAATACTACTGTCTACTATTGTACTATATCTTTATTCTAACAATGTTAATGTTATTATTATATATTTTTGTCACTGTACTTGAGCCCACCTGGGCGTTTATACAAATATACAAATAATATACAAATAAATAGGTGTTTTATTGAAAACTCATAATAAAAATCAAACCAACCACTAGGATGGGGTTATAGACACCCTTTGAAGAGGACTTGCACCTATGAGAAATAATCTTTTTAATTTACCAGAAATATAATTTTGATCTTGATGTTTAAAATATATCTTGTTGAAAATCGTCAAAATTCAAAGGTTTAATATACATAATAAATGTAATAGTATTATATATTATCACCTTCTTCATTTAAGTGAATATGTTATTTTCACCTATAAATGTATTGTCAAGATGTGGAAATAATAATAATATTATATTTGTTTAGCTTTTTACTTTGTATTCATTTTTCTATTTATTTAATTTATCTTTACGTTCTGTTTTTTTCTTTTTTTCTCTTTACACCGTTTACATTTTAACTTTTGCTTGTATTTAAACTTTTTGTATATTATGTTACTATATTTTGTAAATGAGTTGTATATATATATATATATATATATTATGTATAATTACTATATTATTGGACTGTATATGTCCGTGATACAATAAATAAATAAATAATATTTTACGTGAAACCATAGTTTAATATGGAATAAATATTGTAAATATTAAATTGATAATTGAGAATTATGTATAAGCTTTTAGATTCTGAACGAAGCAAAATAGCTCTTAGTTGTTTTATAATAATGTTTGTTTATTTATTCATTTTTTATGGAAATATTTTTTCGTGTTAGTACATTGTTTAGTGCGTGTAAGGTTCCAGAAGAAAATTTCATTCGCATTGTGCTTCACAGAATTCTCAACAGTTTTACCGAAAACAAAATAAAACTACGTTAAATTTGATTAAAAGTTGTAAAATATACCGTACTCTAGATTTTATGAAATCTATTTTACTTTTGTTTACTCGTCAATATCAAACTTATAGCATCAGAAACTTGACATTTTCCACCTTGTATTAATAAAATCAATAATAATAATGTAATAAAACCTGAACGCTTTTCAAGAAAATTCAGTCTCTTTTGGGATAAATATAGATATTTGAAAACATTGGAAATATCTCGTTTCTGTGGGGTTTTTTTTTCTCAATTACTTTTTAAATTCTTGATTTTATGAGAGCTAAAAATGTAATACAGCCAATCTTACATGCATATATTTAGAATATATACATACATATATACCTAACAGCTCTTAATAAATATCAAAATTGAGAAACAATAAAAAACAAAAATTTAATTGAACATTTATCTACAAACATCTAATTAGTCTAAAGGAAGAAAAATTGGTTTAAAAAATATATATAATATATTTATATTTGATAAAGAACTTTGCACCCTACACCCTTCCTGGTAAAATCTATATGCTAGGAGGTGGTGTACCGCAACGACAACGACGTATCAGCAGCACACAATGGTCCTCGGGTAAGTTCACGGGGTGACGACAGTAGAGTATTATATTATTATTATTATTATTATTACACTGCATTGCCAAAAGTTTGATGAGATAATTTTCGTATCGTTTAACGGAATGTTTCCGATCCAGTGGCGTGTAGCACATTCGATATTATCAATGTGACGCCGCCGCGCTCCTAATACCTCTCCTAAAACATTTGATACACCGGAATTCGGATTCAGATTAGCAGCGCACGCCAAAGGGAGAGGGTCGTTTCGAACGACGCCGAGGGTCGTTCGCGATACAATTAATGTCGACACAACAATTTTAGTTATTCTATTAATATTATCGCCCGTAACCGTTCGTAGGTATACACACGTATATTAATATTATAGTAATTACACTGGTCCGATCCGTTTCTCCGCGTATAGGCTCGACGACGACAACGGACAAAATATGCGTTGATCGGTAACTATATATATATATATATATATATATATATTGCGTTGTACGAATTACGTACCAACCATTGAATGTCATAATTATGCATTCGATAAACAACGTGTGCGCGTGAATTCAAAAACGTTAAAAAAAAAAAAAAAACCGTTACTACTACGGTCCACAAGTCATCCGAACACAGTGTAACTACAGTGTGAACACTGCACGAAGGCCATACGTACACCTAAATGAAGCATTGAAATGGAATACGCTTAGAGCGACCTGTTGAAATCAAATCAAATTACCGTATCGAAATATTGTATCCCTTGCTCAATCGGATCACTGATAAAGAACTGTTATCATACTTTAAAATTAATGTTATTTTAGTAAGTGGTACCAATCGAATAAGAAAAATAATTTTATTTTTCTCAAAATGGTCACTCTTAGCGTATTCCATTTTGATTGCTCCAATTCACTATATGTACCAGTACACGGTATGGCCCTTCTATATATTCTTTACTCTACGGTGTGAACACTGCACGAAGGACACTGCATGAAATGCGTTCAACGAAATCGTCACAATAATTAATATTTCTGGAAAGTCGATATGACTGCAGAAATAAAATCGGAATGTACCTTTTTGAATTTCCATTGTATTCCTTTCTTACTTTCTACTCATGTGATGTCTAATTTTCCGGAAAATGAGACTGGCCAATGGGAATCCATCATTCCTTAACTATTTTGCCATAACTGTTTTAAATTACTATTATTATGTTTCGTCTCGTATATTCGTATAAACTATGCGCACAGATTGAACGATGAGAAAAAAGTGTTAGACAAAAATTTCCAAATTTTTTTTTCACATTTTCTTGAACAAAAACATTTCTCTTTCTTCATTTTCTATCTTCATTATTGTGACCTGTTAAAAGTGCCATCTAGAGGCAAATTGTGATTCAAAATGTTGTTGGTCGAATTTTTCTAAAAATTATTTCTATACAAAAAAAAAAAAAAAGTTAATAAGAAAAAATAAAAACATCATTGTAAAAACCATAGCTTCTTTACTCCTCTCAGAATTAAAAATTAACAAAAACTAAGTATATTTAATCAATACCGAATATAAAATTCCGTTCAAAACTTAAGCGACAACCAAGTCGATAATCTGTCAAGATTGGTATTAATTTTGTTTCTTTGCGTAAAAGTTTTCACGAGCTTACTTATTATTTTCTATTAAAACATTAATTTTCTATTGTTTTTCACGTAATTAAATGTTTTTGAAGTTTATGTACTTCACAAAGGCGACAACGGACCGTTCACACTACTAAGGTAGACCATATATATATATATATAAAACAAGACAAACAATTTCGGCATCTAGAACAGGGGGGGACTGGTTGGATTACAGGCCAACCGGCGATTTTTATACAACGGGCATTCCGAGAAAGGCTCAAAGGCGAAATACCGATTTAAATGACCACTTTTACACACAAACGTTACCGAAAAGGATTAAAATAGAATGGACAGTTGCCCGACTTTCGGGCTGTACTTCTTAAGCGTGCCCATCGCCTTTATTGGCCGTAAAATTGCAAAAAGTTGGATTTTTTTTCGGAATATTCAAGTCACTGAAAAAACTACATTTTCCATAACTCTTCTTTTTCATGTCGCCTTAAGCTGTTATTCTATGGTGAAACAAACTTTTTTTTCAAATTTCAACCCCCCATCTTTTAACTGCGAAATTTTATTCAGATTTTATTTTTCTGTGAATTTTGATTTATTGAAATCGAAATTTGTACTAGTAGTTTATATTTTATAACATTGAGCATTAATTATGTATGTTAAATTACCAAAAATATTGTAAAATCACAAATTCATAATAATATGTAATACGTTGTAAATAAAATGTGTGTCCAAGGAAATCATAATATTTTCAAAACATTTCTTAATTGTTTATATCTTTATATTTTTTTGATATAATTTTTAATTTTAAAAATAAAAAGTCGAAAATACTTCAGTATGGATTTCGTATGTATTATTTAATAATCTTCTTTCTGATATCTTCAAAAAAAAAAAAAAAAAAATTTTAAATATAAATTAGTTTTTTAATAATATGTTTTGTTCCTTTCCGAGAAGCAACTTGATATTATAATTATTTCTCGAAAACGTAGCTAGTTTATTAGGTAACTGATCTCTGGTAAGAACTTCAACTATCTACATAAAACGTTCGAAGTTTCACCTAAAACATTTGTAAACTCCAGAGTATTTATTTTAACTTTCATACATTAAAATTAAAAGATCCTGAAATCTAAAACATTTACGATTTAACCTGAAATTTATGCAGCTGGAACATCTAAACAGAAAGTACCGATAAATGTCATCAAATCAAAATTAATTTAAGCGAAATGACAAAAATAAATATTGTTCGATTGACTAGTGCCATTATTTGTGCCAAGTGATAAAAAAAAAAAAAAAAAAAAAATACAATTAGCTGAAAACAGTCAGTAGATCAGTCTGGACGTATGAAGAAATGTCATAACTGAAAACAGTTAATTTGCGGCTAAAAGTTAAGCCGTACTTAGACTTCTGTCATTTTCGGACGACGCACTTCAGCTTCTATTGAAATACTTTTGACGAACGACACACAAAAACTTGATTAAGAATAATAATTATCCGTTTATTTTCATTTTTATGGTATTTAAAAATACTCATAGATTATAAGAAAGCACAATATACACTTGGGCAGTTGATGTCTTTCTCTCCACAGTTTTTTCTCACATTTTATGCCGTTTTCATATCCGACATTTTAATAGAAGTATAAAATTGTTTTAGAAAAAAAATATCTATATATATATATATATTTCAAACTCTATGTTGACGACATATTTTTCTATCCTGTTCCGAGTTTCATAAAACCTAGGCTTTGGATACGTGTTTGTAATACGGTGATCTAACTAAAATCCGATGGATTTTTTCATTTCCCCTCCCCAAAATACAATGCTATGGCAACAAGTACTCGCTTGCGTATTTGACCGTGTACCTGCCACCTGCCAACGCTCGTCAAAAATATTGTAATATAATTTAAAGAAAAAAAAAAAATAGTTTTATCCAAAGCGTTCTTTCGTAATCGATATTATTTTCTGTGATTCAGGGAGACAAAGAGTGGGAGAGAAGAGCTCGGATTTAACGTGCCTGGTGTGTGGGCCGGTGGGGCCGGGCGGGATATGGTTTTTAAACCGCAATATCGGGTGAACCCGTTTTGGCTAAAGCAGTTTCGCGTTAAATCTTTTGATCCCTCGGTAGCATATTCGACGGTAACATTTCGAACCTCCCAGCCCGCAACACTGCGCACGGGATTACCCGCGAGTATTCAGCGAAATTCACAATGAGAGAGAATCCTAGTTTCGAAACTCGAAAGTAATTCCCATATATTATTATTGTTCCGGCGCGGAGGAGGCGACGACCGTAGTAGTACTACTGCGTGCGCGCCGGGACTACGATTTTTATTTTTTTTTTATTTTGCCAACTTATCCGCCAGAGCAGCCGAATACCTCCCCCCCCTCCCGTCTTCGTGCCGCCAATTAAGATTATAACGAAGGAAAGACTGCGAGCACACTACACGTCGGCCTCAAGTATTCCTGAACCGGAGAAATGTAAAATTGATATAAGAAAAATCCATTTTGAAGCAAAATAACGAGATGTGTCCGACATTTGCAATGTCCTTGATTCGGTCCAAAATCTGTTGAATTACTTTCAAAACTCAATCAAGTTTGCGTATTACAATAACACCGATAACGGAGAAAATTTCCAATTTTCTAATACAAGTATTTTCATTTTACACACTAAATTCACGATTGGTCTCGTGAAATCTAGTTAACAGCATATTTTACAGCTTGTATTCGAAATAACCAGCAACTGTTGCTCGCGTTTAAAAAATGCGTATAGAATTTTGAAAAAATTACGCGTGTTTAAAGCAGATGAAATCACTGAATACCTAGTTTTAGACTTAGTTTTTAAACAAGTTTAACTATCCGAAAAAATAAAAAATAAAATCTTTTTAATATATTTAAAAAAAAAAATAAAAATGTTATGTACATCATTTCAAAACCAATACTTTCAACGCTTTTCTCAGAGTCCAAAATATAAATTAAATACTATGGTATCATCCGCGGTGAGGGTTTTAAAAGATTTTCAAAAATGATTTCCTTATTCAGTGTATTGTGTCTATATAAATATATATATAAATTGTATTTAATTGTGTCATTATTATACGAATATTTCATACAAATATTAAAATGAAAATTGTATAAATTTGAATTTCGAAGTTATTTTTACTTCACTCATCTACATAATTAGATAAATTAAACCCATTTTTTTTTTGGTTGATAAGAAGAGATAATGTTTATTGTTAATATTTTGGGATTTTGCGTTCTCATTCGTTACCCTTCACACCATGGGTGTTCTTCGCTCTTTTTATGGGATACTCAGAGTAGGTGTTTTAAATGTTAATTTATGGTGTTTTTTAACGGTATAGAATTATTATTAAAAAAATAAATACAACAATTTTCATTTTAATTTTTAGAGCATATTATAAAACGAATATTTTATAGTTTTTATGTGCAATAAGCCCTGAACAAATTTCCATGTCTAATGGATAATGACCATTTCGTTATTCGCGAGAATTATCAATTTTGCAGTGTTTCGAAATTCAAAGTTCTTATAATTAATAATTAACTAGACTGATTTAATAAAGCATCTTTTGGCGGGACTTGATTCACTTAAACCGTTTTTTCCGGAAGGCATCTCATAAATCTCTAAGTATTGAAATCAAAAGATAGTGGATAAAAGAGTTAAGATGTTGCGCAATTGGCAAACTTGTGGGGGGGGATAATTTTGAGAGTTAAACATTTTTTTTCTTTCAAAAGACGGAACATAATATACTTCTAAATATATTTCTATACGAAAAACATCCCCTCAGTGCTTATTTGAATATTTTCGAGGGTGTCGTCGTCAATAGTCTCCTTGTTGCTTCTTATATTGTAAGGGTCGTGCGGGGTGCGACTATCGCATAAATTCGGGGTCCGACCTACGCTCGGTTCGCACGAATCTGATGTAAAACGATAATAAATTATACGAAGGCAATAAATTAAAGATAACGTCTTCCCGGGGACGACGCGTTTATAAGCTGCTCAGTAATTAGGGCGTGAACAAAATAATATCTGTCACGGTGAATTACAAATCACAGCTTAAAACCAATCGAAAGCCACGGCATTTGAATATTAATAATAATTATTATGGCCCGAAAATCATACACCTCTGTAATCGAAAACATTTAGACCGGGGTTCAGTGGGTTTTTTTTTTCCCCCGTGCATAATTATTACGGTCGTACCACGTATTTGCGCGTTAAAATAATCACCACGCCGCCCTGTTCGTTTTTAATTATCTGTTTATTTATTACTCGATAGCTATACATATATAGCTGCAGAATCCTGCAAACAGGTAACGTATATAATATTAGTAATTATAAACGATAAAAGAAGTATTTTCTTTCCTTTTAGAACAAGAAACTATAATATAACGTTAATTTTTATATTGATAAAAATGATATCTATACATAAATTGTTTTCTATATCTTTTTCTCGTCAAATTTAGGTACACAATTTCGGAAAATTAAGCATCCTCTTTGATCCCTTTTGGCCGTAAAAGCGCACAAATTTGTTCTATTTTTTTTATTTATTTATTTTTTTTTTTTTGCTACAAAGATGTTTATTATTATTATAATTATTTTCTGTAAACACTTTATCGTATAGTTAAATTTATCCAAAAGGTCCGACCACCAATTTTTAAATTAAAATTCAGCTCTAGATGGTACTTTATACTTACCATTTTTCTAAATTTGTATTATTTCAAAAGGTTGACATTTGTCGCTTTGATTGTTGGTCATTGTTAGAACCATTATGATCATAATAATCATGGTAGCCATTGTAGCTATGGTAACAGTTGTTAATATGGTAACAATAGTAACCATGGTAACAATTTTAACCATCGCAACATGATAACTATTGTGTCCATAGTAATACAATACTCAATAAATGTTAAAATAAAAACAATAAAAACTTACAAAAAACGAGAAATTTTCAGTGTTTTCAAATTGCTATTATTAACTTAAAAATTAATTAAAAACATGACCATTTTTAGTAATTGCTGAAATTTTCAAGTTTCTAGCTTATATTTTTTTGAATTTATGTTAAAAAACAATTTTAAATTTTATGAAGATTCCCGTAACAGCATACTTTCCCGTTTTTTTTTATCAATTTTTCGACAGATTCTCGTTTTTAGAAAAATTATTGAGAAATTTGAAAAATGGCCTCTTTAATTTACCATCTGAGTGTTATTTTAGATCTATAGAGGGTAGCTTTTTCGCTCTGCTTAGAATGTAATACGGAAAACATAGATGCAAAAAATGTCTAAATTTATACATTTTTAAGGCCAAAAAACGGGACGAGCATACTTAATGGACCACCTTGATGTATGTACGCGAGAACAAAAAAAGGAAAACCCGAGGAGGTTATTTTAATATTGTTGAGGGAAGGGTGTCGTCAAGTGGAGCCCAGTTGCGGGTTATACTGTTGTAGGAGGTGACAAAATTTATTCGTGCCTGGCGCGAATACCGGGAAAATCCCAACGCTCGGTTCACTAGTTAAGCTGATGTAGGACAACAATAAATTACCAAGGTAATATATTAAAGATAACATCTTCCCCCCCCCACCACCGACGACGCGCGTTTGTAAGCTGCTCGATAATTAGGGCGTGTGAATATAATGTCGGGCACGGGGCGAATTTCGAATCGGCTCTAATCGAAAACCGACCACGATATTCAAATTAATTACAATAATTATAGCCAAAAGTCGTCACACCTCTATAATCGAGAAAAATATTCTAACCGGAGTTGTATAAAGTTTTTTCATAATAATTTTTATTACGGTCGTACGACGCGTTAAAATAATCACCTTGCCGCCGGATTTGTTTTTAATCATCTGTTTATTTTATAAACTCATAATTTATTACTTAATAATGATACGACTGGAATCCCGTGAATAAAGGTGGGGGGAGGGGTGCGAGGGAAATAGTGTATATTAATAATTTTAATGCACGTAAAACATTTTCCTTTTGTTTTGGAAACCTACTATAATTATTATTATTATTATTATTTAGTTGGTGTTTACGAGCGCCACAGCCACCGGTGATATGTGTGTGTGTGTGTGTGTGTGTGTGTGTGTGTATTTATTTTTATTTTCTTCTGCCGGAAAACATCACGTCCGATATTGTTTTAAATGCGGTTTCCCTTTTTGTGCAATCCTTTTTGCATTACACTGCAATGCGATCTTTCCGGGGCCGTTGTCGTTCTCGGTATTCCTCGCCATATACACAAACGTATAAATATGTACACCACCATGGCCACCACAATTTCCTCCCCCGACCCTACGCCAACCGCCCAGCAGGCAAAAGCATTTATTTAACCCACGTTCTCCTGTATATTTGTTTTTGCGCGAAACAGTGCAATGCGTCTGCGGCTTGTCCGAATACCGTAGCGGCGGCAGCGCGACTATTCGTAGCCACCTAAAACCACGCGAAAGCCTTTGGCTGTATCATAAAATATAATTTGATCTACGACAATTCTATGCGTATCATAGAGTAAAGAATAATATATGGAGGGGCCGTACCGTATACTGAGTTACGTAGAGTGAATTGAAGCAATCAAATGGAATACGCTAAGAGTGACCATTTTGAGAAAAATAAAATTATTTTTTTTATTTGATTGGTACCACTTTAAAATTTCATATTATCATTATTAGATAAGATATACAAAAACAATAACATTAATTTTAGAGTATGATAACAGTTCCTTATCAGTGATCCGATTGAGCAAAGGATACAATATTTCGGTACGGTAATTTGATTCTTTTCAATAGGTCACTCTAAGCGTATTCCATTTCAATGCTTCATTTAGGTAAACGTATGGCCACGGGTTGATGCGTATAAATGTGGGACGAGTCATCAAATCGTTACTTTTATTAGACGAAGCGTCTGATTTTCCCATTAAATGCTCGAGAAAATCAAAATTTATTGTAAAAAAACTGAACTAAAACATGTAAAAATTATAAGTTTCTCTAAACCAAGTGATAATTCCCATATAGTTATGTTTTTATCGATATTCAATACACATTGTTTAGTGTACTAGATCGTTGGAAGCAATTTATCAATAAAAACGAGTCAATAAATCGAATGTTTTGCCTGATTTTAATCTCTTAAAATATATTTATCTATTCCAACTTCCAAGTACCAATTATTCAGCTCAAAAACTTAGGAAAATCAAAAATAAATAATGAACAATCAGCAGACAAGAAAATTGTTTAGCTGCATCAATGAAATCGGAACCTGAGAAATTATTTACTGTCCAACATGTTATTACATAAAATTACTTGGAAATAGTAATATTTTATTTACGAATATTACTGAAAAGTTGGGAGCCAGGGATCGATGCTGTTGAGGTCCATTGTAGACGAGTTTCTCATATTTTCTACCGAATTTCGGTACACTGCTACTATTTGTTTTCGCTGAGCATAGGGTAAAGGAAGTGCTCCTCGAAATCTTAGATATCCCCTTCTCACGAACCGATAGATAATTTTGATAAATTAATATTTTTTTGAGGTCAGAAGTTTTCGGTATTAATTTAGGTGATGATTATAAGAGAAGCCAAGAACTTGTTGATTTAAAAATCGTTGAAAAATGTAAAATAAAAAGTGTTTAAATGATTCAATTAAATCAAAAAATGTCTTTGAAATGTTCGAAAAATTATGCTGAAATAATAATAATAATATATATATATATATAATATATTATTATGATTTGTTAATAATTTAGCATTTTATTGAATTTATACGATGTATAAATTATTTATAAATGTATTTTTATGCATTAAATGTGATACACTACGCAATTAGAATTGACGCTATGTAAATAGTTTTATACATGACATGGTAAACAATGTGGCATGATATTTTCTGAATAATTTATACAAAAATAGAATATTTTTTTAACTCACAATCACACACACACACACACACACACACACACACAATGTCATCAAACACAATATATGAAATGTTAAAATAAATTTGAAACGGCGATACAAAATAATGTCAATACAAATAAAGATTAATAATGGAATGTGGTATACAATATACAGTTACTTTTTTCTAATATTTAGTTTTATAATATATTAAAAAACAACCTTGACTTTCAACAAGAAAATATATGCACATGTATTTACAAAAAGTAGACAAATTGCCGAAAAAAACGTAAAAAGTATTTGATGACGCTGAACTGTGGATAATACAAGTCAAATTTCTATAAAGACTTATATAAAAGCATTAAAAAAACTCTAACACAAGTGACGATAATTGAAATTATCATTTGTCCATAAGCAATCACGCTATAGTAATAAAAAAAAAATAAATATTTTCCCAGGTTTTCTCTTTATTATTAAAATTAATAATTTCCATAAACTTTATTATTTTGCCAAATAAGTATCTTGTACATGCGTATAATAATTAGTATTTTAATAATTTAACGTTTGATAGATAATTATAATATTTTTTCAATGCTATCATAAAATATCTATCATCGAATCAAATCATTTTCGTTATTGTAAGATAAGAATCAAAAATTAGTTCAACTGGGGAAAAGTATTACCACAGATACCGTTTTGAACGATTGTTTATCTGTTGATCTTATGTCGACAATAAGCCGACTTGAATCAAATTATCATAATAAAACTTTAATCTCCTAAAGAATAAACATTTTTTATATGACCGGGGCGTTAAAATGCCCTTGTATTGACTGACTAGGGGTTTATCGCGTAATGTGACCGAGTAAATTTGTTTTCGTTCGACACATTTTTGCGTGCCATTTGATTAATATTTAGAGATGTTAAATTTTGAGAAATTTCTTAGAGGAAATTTCCAGAAATTTCATGAAATTTCTGAAATGTGTATAAAATAATACTCAATATACCATGGTCATTCATATAACTATTATATTTTATATATATATTTTTTAACAAATCATATGATTAATAAAAAAACTTCTTTTCAATTTACATATTATATTTATATATACAAAATAACTATATACTCATGTACTCTTATTCGCATATGTCTTATCGAAACAACATTTACGTAAAAAAAAAAAAAACTGTTATTCAAATGGTTTTACTGAGAAATTTCCACTTGAGAAATTTCTAAAATGAAAACTTCTAAATTGAAATTTCCCACTTACATCACTATTAATATTATACTTTTATTAATTATAAATATGTGAGTGGTGAACACTGAGTCTCGTCGTTTCGGCAGGGATACGTCCTAGATTCGAGAACGAAGAAAGTAGTAGAGAAAGAGAAAGAGGGGATGGGGGAGAGGATAACATTATAATATAAAATATCGATAAATTGAAACGCGATATGATTTTACTTTCAACACATTATTCCGTGTGACCGAACACCGTAGTCGTAGTCGCCGTCTCGTCGTCGTACAAGGGTGTGACACACACAACCCCCGGGACAACAGTTTTCGGTTTCTCCGGCGAGACGTGGGTATTGAAATTAAATCTCATTAAACGCACACACTATCACACACTCCGCGTCTGGTATTCAATGCCGTTTCGCTATTGATTCGCGCGCGACAATAATATGTTTAGCGTAGAAACCTATCTCTACGTACCCCTTCGTCGTCGTCGTAATAATATATACGATGCGAGTTGATCAATGAGACGGTGTACAGGAATATAATATATAGTCGTGTATTCGTAGCAGTATAACTTCGAGTAAATTTACGTAATTCCGTTCGGCGAAAAACCTCTCAGGAATTAATTTAAATTCTCTAATTCTACGATATTATGCCCTCGAACCACGACGTTATTACACACACACACACACACACACTTATATTATACGTGTCAGTGGTGCTACTAGGATTTTTTCAACTATAAATTTCTACTATAATTAGGCAAATTTTAGTTGAATCCATACAGAACCATACTCTTAATGCTACAGAAATAATTAGACAGAAGAAGAACAGGAAAATACATTAAACCATCATACACTTATTATTACTAGTTCTTGGAATTCTCCTAATCACGCGGGGAAAACTGTTTTCAACAATTTCTATAATGAATATAATTAATAAAAATCAAATAAAAAAGGCCATAAATAAAATGGTCAGTGATCTTGATGATGATATTGTTCGTATCAATAAAATCATAAAAAGTCAATATGTCTAAACCTAACAATATCGTATAATATATTAATATGTATTAATAATATATACGAGTATAATGTTGAATAAGTGTTTGTTTCTATAGTATTATTTTTTTTTTTCAGTATTCTTTTTCTCTTTTGCCATGTTTTGTTATTAATTATATCTTATTTTATTTGCATATTATTTACTTTAAACGAATTGTGATATCGTTGAACTCCGTATACCAGATACGAGCATAGCTCAGTTGGTATTCGTATCAGCTATTATTAAATAATTATTTTATTGTAATTAATTGATTGTAATAGTTTTGGCTGAATAAATAATAATAATAATTATTTAAATACAAAATTATTATCAATGTGAAATGGACGTTTTACAAGAATTCAATAATTATAAATTTCATCTACGGGCCTTTTCTACGTGTTAACATTTTTATAACGTTATTTGTAGATAAATACGATTTAGCGTCGTATGTTCAACAGTATGAATCTTTAAAGCAAATTTCAAGTTTATTTCTGAATTAATTAGAGGTTATAATTTTATAATTGAATATATATAGTATTATATAGTAAAAAACATTTTTTTTTTCCATGAATAAAATTTCCATAAATATGGTTTAAGAGGGGGGTGTCCAGACACCCAAAACACCCCCCCCTTGGTTGCGCCACTGAAGCGTGTAATAATATAAACAATTGAAATGTAATCCATTAAAATAATAAACACGTAGATTTTAATATTTTCTATTCTCGCCTGCAGCTGCCGGCATTACGAGACTTTTTGCAAAAACAAACACCGTTCGTACACCGCGTTTGTTCAACATACGTACGACACATTATATTATTACCATAATATATGCCTACAGTGTGGTGTGTATTGTTTGCGGTGTACTTTGTGTGGGGAATCATTGTGAAATAGCTGTGCACGGGCGCGATCGGCGCAAAATCGATGAAACGTAAAACACGGTGGCAAACGCCCGGATATCGAGTCGGTATTAGATATTATGTAACAACAAAAGCGATTTGTCTCCTAAGACGGCCGCGTTATATTATTACCGACTATACAATACATAGATTATCCAACAGATACACCGCGTATCCTATTTGTTCTTGATACGTCTTAACGCACACACCACGACACCGCACCGCGCGTATAGCAATACGATTTCCAATTTAAAGACCGATTGTTTTTGGGCGTTATAAAGAGAGGAAAACGAGTGTTTTAAACGTGTAGTAGACACATCTCTAAGGACTTCCATCAACTGCAAATCGTCAATGTTGATTTGTTTGATTCACGGGTGTGCCGTGAAAACATTATGATTAAACGGGATTTAACAAAATAATTGAATAATGTTTAATTACTATTAATTACAAGATAAAATATTACGAAGCAAAATAATCATCGTAAAATCTTAATATTTTATTAATTGTTTTCCATGTCCTAAAATATAAAATGTATACTTATAATGTATTCGATTTTTCGGCAAAATTTTATGGTTTACATGTTATGTTGTACATTATGTGTGTGTGTGTGAGAGAGAGAGAGAGAGAGAGAGAAAGAGAGACAGTTACAATTGATTTCATGGTGTCATGTAACAAATAGGCACAATTATATTATGTCAAGTAAGATATTATCGAGATAATGTGTTCATTAACATGCTTCCAACGATAACATAAAAGATTTTTAATTATAATTAACTGAGTATTCGATTTAAACATCGTTACGATAAAAAATTAATTAAAATATTTATTCTTTTTGTAAATAATACATCAGGATATTGTTTAAATTTATTTCAGTGTATTCGGTTTTAAAATTTATTCTAAACCACACACCCATTAAGTATAAACCATAACATTCATAATATTATAATTAAAAACAATTTATTTTTATTTTTCGTAATTATTATTATGTGGTGAGTAACGCGCAAAAGAACGATAATAACAAACTCGTAGATTTGGAAATAATTGATGGATGACATAGTTTTCACATAAATTTTGCACAGAAAAATTCCTACATAAGACAGAGAAGCTAAAATTTGAAAATGTACTTTTATATAGATATTTTTATCGGGTCTTCATATAGATATACATTTATGATATTGTAAAAAATCGACTTTAAAACAACAACGTGGTATGTTTTTGTTAAATCTCAGAGCAAGTCGATTTCTGTCCCGGACTAAATTACAATTTATCGCAGTTAAATCGATTCGAACTGATATAATATTTTTTCGTCATCACTTCATCACACCTGTTAATCTTCGCTGTTAAGATGCGCATTTCTTTACACGTCAAATGATACGAATATTATTGACGCACGACATGTATGTATATAAATATAAATATATGTCAAACTGTCAAATTCACCACCGATGTGTATTTGTGTTTATGCAAAAAGTGACGAACCTAACAATATACGCGCGCGTCTTTATTCTGTACGCGAATATTTGCTCGAAACACAGCAAACACGCATTAGTGAAAACGACAAAACATAATATTATAATGTTTACATTGTTTCACGAAAATCGGTTAGGTTAGGCGGCAGCACGGATATCGGTTTCACGTCATACTATTCGTCTACAGGGTGGTCGTATAATACCCCGTGTATAAGTGCATTTTAACGTCATAATATTTCAATGTTCTCTGACACTCCGATAACCGGGATTCAATTGGTGGGGGTGGTGAGAGGGTACACAGAGAATGTATTTATAATGTGAAAATATTCGAGGGTTTTTGATTGGACGACGGAAGTATTTCAACGACACCCTGTATATTAAGCATTATAATAATAACTAGGCAAAAATAATTCCCTTATCGTTTCAACATTAATTTTGTTTGTATTTTTGTAATGATTACAATATAACAACTGTTGCGGATGACGCGCGTGTCGAAAATCACGTCGGAAAACACCTGAAAAAACAGTGTCAAAATCGCGGTCGACGGGTTCGAAAAATCCTATAAAACCCACGGGTTCGGCGTTAAATATCAATTTTAGATTTTCCGTGTTATCCGTAGCCATCAAACACTGTTACAGACAACCATGGTTGCCAAGGTATCTTTTGCCGCCCTCTTCGTGGTACGTAAAATACATTTCATTTTTTTTTTTTTTCAATAGCTGCCTCGTATTACAATATTAAATTTGTATCTGTTATAATAATATATCGATAAGGGTCGTTGGAATTATGTCGAATGGCAACGAGGCAACTTCGTTGAGTTTCGATTTAAATCAGCAGACGACTGTATTTACCGGTTATTCTGTGTAAATGGAACCCCATTGGGGGGGGGGGGTAGGTGAAAAATCGACTTGGTCTGACGATTTCCAAACCTACACAGATTTTCACTCGTACACCACCGACCCAAAATCGATTATTTTCTATTCGAAACGGATTAATGCTTACAGTTTATCATTTTAATTTTTTTTTCGACATGAAATTCGATTAAATTTTTCACTACGACTCTTAATTATCGAGTAAACACGTGTTGTTCGTTAACGTCACCTACATAATATCGTCTGCGTTCGTTGATTTCTCCGGCAAAAAAGTGGCGACAACCACCTTCATTTTTGTCGCTTACCACCCGCCGCCGGATTATCGATTCGTTTAATTTATGGGAAAAGCGTGAAAAAGATTTGCTTCCGATCTAATCGTCGTTCATACTTTTCAGGTGATGGTCTACTACGTGACGCCAAACGCATGTGACGTCACATACGCCGCGCCAGTGGTCTTAAATCTTCCGGCCAACATCGCCGGGTACTACCCCGGGGAGTCGACATATTACACCGACCTGAAGAAAAGTCTGTACACCATGAACCAAGCGCTGAGCAACATCAACTTCAACGCGCAGGCCTACTACGACTACTATCACCTGAACAAATACAACCCGTCGTACTTGAACGATCTGTTGACCAGACAAACGAATTTGGCTTCCGCCGAATCGTTCATGAACGACGCGTACAACAATTTCCTGAGTGCGTTGTCCAACTACAGAAACAATTTGGCATACGTACCACCGACGGTTGCCGCAAGTGACGACGTTCCTCTCACTCCCTTGCTGTTCTCCTCATCACAGTAGTCCTCGTTACAGTAGTAAAATTGTGTTTCGATTAAAAAATGTTACAGACACCGTTTATATATTGTCGTTTACAAAATAAATTGAATTTAAATTTACGCTGTCATAATCGATGTTCTTTTTATTGTACTTTTTAAAAAACATGATGATAATAATAATGTGTAATTTGCAATACGGTAGGGATTCGAACGCTGAGTTTCTCGACACTTTTGTTTTGTCCACGCGTAACAAGTATCTCTATACGACATTATTTAAAAATATGTTATTCGATGTTTACCGAAATATATTCGTTTTACCGTTCTATTCGATTTGTTGTGGCTATTGTTAAATAATTTTGGTGATAAAAACGTTTTGAAACGTTTGCGGTGCACGATCGGGTGCATTTTCTCGAATCGTGGCCACATATTATTTAATAAGTGAGCGATTTAGCTTTAGGAAAAACAAAAAAAAAAAAAACAATAAACGCCGACTAATGGGCTAAATTTAAAACTGTTATTATACGAGTTAATTACAGATTTGTATTGGAAGAATGGTGTTATTGCGCTTGTTATAGCGTGTAATAGATATTAAATCAGTGTTTCCCAAAGTGGGCGATATCGTCCCCGTGGGGGCGTTAGAACCACCCAAGGGGGGCATTGAGGTTACACAGCTTGATTGAGGAGCATTATTAAAGTCGGCAGTGACTGTTTCAATGTGAATATTTTTCATTCTGCAGTCACATAATCGTAATGTTGTACGAATTATTAAATATGTGGGTAATGTTTAATTTGTCATTACATACTTATAAATAGGTGTCATATTTAATAATAAATAGATACTTTACTTTTCATCTGATAGCCTTATTTGACTTTAAAAATATATGGACTGAAAAGAGGTATCTAATTAAAAAAAAATTAATTCAAAGGGTGGGGGTGGTAGGACATTTTAAACATTAAAAGGGGCATTGCGCAAAAAAAAAAAATGGGAAACACTGTATTTAATGGTTATAATTGTTATTTAAAAAAAAAAAAACTCTAATTTCAAGTACAGACTTCACCGTAACACGCTAAGTGTATGCATAACACGATTAATCTATTGCTACATCTGAGTGGTAAATAAAACAGCTAAGGCGTACGTGGACGCTAAACGTATATTTGTTTACTTGATTCGTAACGGAATAACTAAAGTCGAATTCGTTGTACGTTAAAAAGTTTCATATTATTACAGCAAAAAAATAAACTGAATCGATAAGTATATTGTCAAAATTCAAAACGCATTTAACTGTTTCCACACACATACATGTTTTTTTAACGTGTTCGGTTCCCAAAACCAGAAATTACAAATTCTACGAAAAAAATAATTAACAAAATGAAAAAATATCGATCGTACCAATGTAATCGTCATTCAATAGTAATTGGAAATAAAATGTGATTAAATAAAAATAAACGAGTGAACCCCGACATTGTGTTAAAAGATTAATTGAATCTAAACGGATGTAAAATATTGATGCCTAAATTCTGTGAATCATTAATTGCGTGCAATTGAGACAAATAAAAATTAGAGTTCAATAATTTTAGTCTATAATAAATGGTAAAATTTACTTTAACATGTTAGGAATCGTAAAATGTAAATAACGAACGATTTCCAAATCGATAACGACGTTAGTGTTTATAAATATTATCAGAATAATCTAAGTCGGAATTCGTTGTACCTAAAAATGTTCCATTTGAACGCGTCAGTAAAATTGAATCGTTTATTTCAGAAACCCCCTAAACGCCAAAAATAAAATTTTGTATGTAAAAATTCAAAAATATTTTTCCCCACTTCCTTAGTAAGTTATTTAGCTAAAATTACACTAATATCTGAATGAGTAAGTAGTCATACATATTTTTGTTGATTTTTTGGAGTTTTAAAAAAATTTATTTAAATCCATGATAGAGTTTTATTGATTATCTCAAAAAGTGATAAAGTGAGTTTAGGGGATTTCTGAAATTAGCGATTCAATTGTTATTAGCACTCTAATACGAATTTCTCAAAACCGAAAATGGAGACATAATATTATAACTAATACTACGATTCCAAGAAATTCATATTTTATTCTCTGTTAATTAGAAATTATAAATTTCGAATGATACAAAACGTCGTTGTTTGTGACAACAGTCGCTTCATTCGTTATTTATAATTATTAAATTTAGTAAGAAGTAAACGTTAAAAAAAAAAAATGAATCATCAAAGCGATATTCACAAAATTTTCCACGCTATGAGCCATTGTTGTAAAATAACAACATGTGAAAAATTTCATAGCACACGAAAAACGTTTATCTGTATCGACTGATAATTTGTATCATAAGATGGGAAAATTTTCACCTGCAAGAATTTGCACTGCTAATATTGATAAGGTTATCTCTAATTGGACATTGTAAACGCACGTTTTCAAATATAAATTAAATTTAATCTAAATAAAAAAATCTTCTTAGAGTTGAAACACTAAATCATATATTTTTCACGTTTCCTCTTCAGAAATAAAAGTTGAGTAATTTTGATTTTTATCGTCATCCATACATTCTCAATACTCACATTGAAGTCAAATTAAATTTAACATTTAAGTTCCATAAAAATTGGAAATTACATCTTAATCGTTATGATAGTTCTGTAATTATTTAAATGTTTAATTTTAATGTGATAATTCCTGTATTTAATATAATTAGCCTAAATTATTTAACATTAAAGTCCCGTAAAAAGTATTTTAGATTGTTACTTAATTATTACGAATGATTGTCCTGCAATTATTTTAATTTTAAAATTTAATATGATAATACTATTAATTAATAAAAATTTAATAAAAGTTAATATAAATTACTACTTATTGATGAAAATATTTATCATTTCTTCAACATACTCACAAAGAATATTCCGTTCAAAGAGCAATTAATATCCATTATTCGTAATAATAATTTGTTAAGATTTCACAAAATTTGTATAGATCGATTTAAGATGTTCAGAATAGGTAATTTTCTAATAGATAGAATCTTCTAATACACATATTTTGTGAAATCTAAAAAATAAATATTAAAAAAAGCCGGTCATACTTCGCACGAGGGGTGGTATTCTCTTGACGGGCGTATTAAATTTTAAAGAAACGATAAATCATTTCTTCAGTAAAACGATTCTGAACAAAGGAATTCAATAATATAAGAAAAAAAAATGTCCAAATTTTTTTTCACATTTTCAAAATTTTCTTGCGCCAAAATATTTTTTAAAGGATTTTCTATCTATGTTTAAATTTTCATAAAATTCTGATCAAAAAATGATGGTTTTCGAGTCGTTTTTGTCAAATTTTGGGTAGTTTTTTCCAAAAAAAACATTGAAGAATTGAGAA